>CAUYRH010072572.1:0-20134 GCA_963574655.1 Perodicticus potto
AACCTCCAATTCCTGGGCTCAAGCGAGTCTCCTGCCTCCACCTCCCAAGTAGCTGGGACTACAGGCGCCCGCCACAACGCCCGGCCATTTTTTGGTTGCAGCCGTCATTGTTGTTTGGCGGGCCCGGGCTGGATTTGAACCCACCAGCTCAGGTGTACGTGGCTGGTGCCTTAGCCCGTTGAGCCACAGGCGCCAAGCCTGCAGCTATCATTATTGTTTAGCTGGCTTAGACTGAGTTCAAAACTGCCAGCCTGGGTATATGTGGCTGGCACCATAACCACTGTGCTATGGGGGCCGGGCCAAAACACTAGAGTTTAAAAAACAATTCTCTCTCCCCATTGTTTATATTTTTAAAAGCTGTCTTTACATTTTTAAAAAGTTTTGTAACACTGAATATATACACAACAATGCATATGATAATATCAGGCACAATAATGAAATGAACACCGCAAACCCACCACCCAGCCTGAGAACAAAAATGTGACCAAGGCCGCTGAAATTGATTGAGCGTCCCTCCCTGTCCTCACTCTCCTGTTTCATCCCCAACCCGGTTATCTCTAGCTTAAATTTGCTGTTTACAATTCTTTGCTTTTCTAAAATTTATAGTTGTATACGAGGTATAATTTTGCTTGTTTTTTGAGTTTTACAAGGTACTATACGCTGGCTCTTCTGACACTTTTCTTCAATCCATTGAGAAGTATCATTTCTAAGATTCAGCTTTACTTTTGTATATTCCTGATAGTCATCCATTTTCATTACCATATAATATTTCATTATGTGATCACACCATGATTTACTTAACATTTCCCTCCTGATGAGCATTTCAGTTGTTTCTTTTTCTTTTTTTTCTTGTTTTTGAGACAGTGTCTCACTCTGTTGCCCTGGTTCGTGTGCTGTGGCAACTCTTGGGCTTCAGTCATCCTCTTGTCTCAGCCTCCCAGGTAGTGAGACTACAGGTGTAAATTAAATTTTCTTAAATTCGTTTTTAAATTGTTCATTGCTAGTGTACAGAAATACAGGTGATTTTTGTATATTGATCTTGTATCCTGTAATTTTGCTGAACTTGTTTATTAGTTCTAACAGTGTTGTGTGGTGGGGAGCCTTTAGATTTTCTACACACAAGATCACGCCATCTGCAAATAGTTTTACTTCTTCCTTTTCAATATTTTCCTTTTCTAATTCTTGTTTCCTTCCTTAATTTTCCTGGCTAGAACCTAAAATACGGTGCTAAATAAAAATGGTGAGAGTAGACATCTTGAGTTGTTTGTTGGTGATCTTAGGAGAAAAGCTTTCAGTCTTTCACCATCAAATATGATGTTGGCTGTGAGCTTTTCTTAGATGCCCTGCACCATATTGATGATATTTCCTTCTATTTCTAGTTTGTTGAGGCATAAAAAGGTGTTAGATTTTTGTCAAATGCTTTCTCTGCATTGCCTGAGATCATTATCATATAGATTCTGTCCTGTATTTTATTAATGTGATATATTATATTGATTTTTTTTTGTATGTTGAAACAATCTTGCATTCCTGGGATAAACCCCACTCAGCCATGTAGTAATTTGAATCTTCTCTCTGTTTTTCTTGGTCAGTCTAGCTAAAGACTTGTCAATTTTACTGATCATTACAAAGAATCAGATTTTAGTTTCATTCATTTTCTCTACTGTTTTTTATTCCTTTTCTCTATTTAATTTATTTCCATCTTAATCTTTATTATTTCATCTGCCTGTTTTTAGTTTAGTTTGTTCTTTTTTTCTTGATTTCTTATGTCATTAATTTGAGGCATTTATTCATTTTAAATATAGGTTTTTACAGCTACAAATTTCCATATTAGCACTGCTTTGCCTGCATCGCATAGTATTGCTATGCTGCATCTTGTTTTCATTCATCTCACAGGATGGTATAATTTCATTCATGATTCAATTGCTTTTTACACATTAATTTTATTAATGTGCTTTTATTCAATTGTGCTTTTTTAAGCAATTTTATTCAATTGCTTTTTACACATTAATTTTATATGTAGACAACTTCTAAACAAGTTATTAATTGTAGTAACATTTCCAGAGATCTTTTGGGTGTAAATGATAATATCATTTGTCATAAAAAACAGATTTATTTCTTACTTTCCTGTACAAATATCTTTCATTTATTTTTCTTATTGCTCTTATTGGTGAACGCTTTGAATAAAATGTTGAATAAAGTAGGCTCTGCACCTGTAGCACAGTGGTTATGATACCAGCCACATTCACCAGAGCTGGCCGGTTCAAACCCAGTCCAGGCCTGCCAAACAACAAGACCACTATGACAAAAAATAGCTGGGCATTGTGGCAGATACCTGTAGTCCCAGCTACTTGGGAGGCTGAGGCAAGAGAATTGCTTAAGCCCAAGAGTTTGAGGTTGCTGTGAGCTGTGACGCCATGGCACTCAATTAAGGGCAACATAATGAGACTCTATCTCAATAAAAAGAAAAAAAAGTTTAATAAAGTATTTTAGATTTTTTTTCAAATCCACCATTTTAATAGCAATAAGACAGATGCAGCTCTCTTAAAATCCCGAACAAGATAAGCGTGTCTGATTGAGGGCTGCTGTCCCTCTCATGAACAATTATATTACTCTATTCTCTTGGCCATAGACATTGCTTCAGGAACGGACCTATGACCCCAGCTGGCACATCGGCCTTCTTCCATGAGATGTGTCAAACTGGATCTGGGAGAGAATAACCCATTCTCTTTTCTTTGATTAGAAAACTATAAGAATTTACCCAGAAATACCAACCCCAAGTCTTCTGCTAAGTGAAGAAGTTTATTTGCAGGAACAACAAGATACGCTTTGCTGTTCTCTCTCTTTCTCTTGTCTCTCTCTTCTTCCTAAACCTCAGTTCCCTTGCTGGGAAAATTAGAATAATTCTTATCTCATGGATTGCTATGAATATTAAATAAAATAATGATTTAAAACGTTTAGCACAAAGACTCAACAAATACTACCTGCTAATTTTGTTAATGTTCTTAATGTTATAAGCAAGATTGTTCTCCATGTGCAGCTTTGTCCTCTCCTTTATCTCAGCAGGGGCCCCACAACACCCCCAGTGTCAAGTGTGGAGGAATAACCTTCCCTCCAACCCTCCAGCTTGCTCACTTAAGAAAGGAGCAAATATGACTCCCTTCATTACACATCCGCAGATGTAAAATGTATATAACTAAACACTTATTTGCTGCTTTGAGCACTACATTTTTCAACACATAGCATATGTTTTATTGTATTGATAAGTTCCATTTCCTCGGGACCTGTTTCCAGAATGCCAACTCTAGCTATATGATTTTTTAAAAATTATTACCAACACCATCATCATCATCATCATTATTATTTTGAGACAGGGTCTTGCTTTGTTGCCTGAGCTGGAGTGCAGTGGCATCATCACAGCTCACTGCAACCTCAAACTCCTGAACTCCAGGCATCCTCCTGACTCAGCTGGGACTACATGTACCTAATATCACTTGGGCTAATTTTTCTATTTTTTTGTGGAGACAAGGTCTTGCTCTTGCTCAGGCTGGTCTCCAAGTCCTGGCCTCAAGTGATCATCTTGCCTTGGCCTCCCAGAGTGCTAGAATTACAGGCATGAGCCACTGTACCTTTTGGCAACAAAAGAGCATTCTATTTACATAATTCCATTTATATAACATTCAGGAAAAGGCACAGCAATCAAGGGTTTATAAAAATAGGAATTACCTTGGGAGGGGACAGAGGGAGTATTTGGCTGATAAGAGGCCCAGGGGAACTTTTTTTGGGTGGTGAAAATGTTCTGCATCTTCATCTGATGATGGTTACACAAATAGAAACATATATAAAAGTTCACTGAGCTGCACACTTGATAGTTCACTTTTACACCTTGGTAAAAAATTAAAACTAGGACATCAACAAAACAATATGTTAAATATGAGTGACAAAACACTTTTTAGTCATTCAACAAACATTTCTAAAATAACGTTCATGTCTCAGATGCTGAGGACCCCTCATTTACTGAATGAGACTATCTTTTAGGAACTCAAAATCCTAAGGGGAGGATATAGATAAGCAAATGAGCACAGAACCTCACAAAATGTGATGAGATTGGAAGCGGGTGTGTCTGGGGGTATGCAGGACACTAACTCTGCTTGGGGAAATTAGGGGAATTTTAGCAGGAGAGGAGAGGTTTGAGTGAGGTCTTACACAGTAAATAGAACAGACTAAAAAAGTACCCCCATCAGAGTGGCTTCTGTTAATCCCCCTTCTAGAAAATAATGCGTATTGGTGAGGATATGGAATAATGGGAACCCTCGTGCACTGTTGGTGGGAATGTAAAATGGTGCAGCTTGGGGATGGATTAGATGTGGAGCATGCAGGGACGCGACCCATGAAACATGGGACCCTCAATGTATGCATAAAAGAGGTAAAGATTCCATATTTTTTAAGGCTGCATAGTATTCTATAGTATACATATACAACAATTTATTAATCCATTCATGGGTCAATGGGCACTTCGGCTTCTTCCATGACTTGTCTATTGCAAATTGAGCTGCAATGAATAATCTGATGCAAATATCTTTTCTGCAAAGTGATTTTTGGTCTTTTGGGTATACTCCTAGTAGAGGAATTGCTTCAGGATGGGGTGAAGGGGTGATTTCATGTCATTTTTGAGGCCCTTATGAGAGGGACATCCTGAAGGTGGTGGCAGCAGATAGTAAGGAACACGGAGGTCCAAAGCCAGGGTGGATTCTCCCTGGGTTTTTCTTCCATGCCAAGCATGGGATCAGACATAGGGCAGATGGGAGGGAGGGAGGAGGCAAGAAAGGATGGAAGACAGTGCTACGAAGGTGGGACAGACGGACATGGGATCTGTTCATCACCCTGGAAGATGTCAGCTTGCAGAGGACAATGCATTGGACGAGATTGCCAGTGACCAGCGTGGAGCGTTGAAGTCAGAGGATGGAGTCCTAGGGGAAACCATGTTTGCAGGCGCTGGAGCAGGAGAGTCTGTGAAGGTCACATGGATGTGTGGCAGGCCAGGGCGTGTGGGGATGTGCGGCAGGAAGGCCCACAGAGGAGGGAGCTCTGAGAAGGAGGCACACAGTGCCGCCCGGCGAGAGGTGGGCAGCGGGGGAGATCCAGCTGGCGCCAGGTTTTTTGTAACCTCGGCCAGGAGGGTCCTGCAAGCAGGGCACAGAAGGCGTTGGGGGAGCAGAACACTGCCAGTTCTCACTGCAGCTCGGGAACTAACAGATTGTTTTTTAAGTAATTTCTTTTAAGGCTTGGATGGACGGAGCATCTCTTTAAGCTGACATGAAGGAGATGGAGAAGATACGGTGGGAGAGAGGGAAAAACAGCAGGAAGGGGTCGGTGGTGCAAGGACTTGGGCTCAGGTGGGGGCTCGGGGGGCAGGATGAGCAAGATGGAGATAAGGGGCCATGAGAGTCTCCGGGTTGAACAAGACCTCAAGAGGTGCCGAAGCGTTAAGGGCCACTCGGGGCAAAATAGTTGATAAAGCAAATGCGTGGGTCGCAATGGGGCCATTTGAGCTGGCCTGAGGCTTGCTCCCTGAAGTCAGGGACTGTGGCATGCTGGCCCCCGACAATATCTCCTGGGGAGCATCTGTTCCTCGGTGTGTCTCCACCAGCAAAGTTTGCACAGAGACTCATCCTCCCACTGCCAGGCTTGTTTGTTAGCCCTCAGGCCTCCAGCCTGTTGTGCCAGGGCCTCCCCCCGCCTCCCCGTGTAGGTAAATACAACCTGTTCCCCAAGGGCCCTGTGCCCCTATGTGAGTCCCAATCATATTATCAATCACCACAGAATCAGAGTCACGCTGTCCTCCTCTGTAAAGGAGGCCCCCCCTTGAGGATGCAGATGTGTGTGGTGTGTGATAATGCAGTGAATGAAAGCTTCATGGATGTGTCCAAAACTTTTCCAAAACATACTGTTGGCCACGACTATTGACTAAAATGTATGTATGTAGAGTTCGCATATTCTGTCACTTAAACGTCAGAACCTGTGATCCGTCTGTTACTAACCCCATTATCATGAAGAAAACTGAAGCTTAAAGACCTTTGGTGACCTGCTCAAGGTCACCCACCTGAGGCCAAGCCAGAGGCCGTGTGATTTTGCTTTTCTCTGTATTTGTTGCCACGCCTGGAATAAAACCCTTTCCGTCCGGCAGTAGGTTTCAGAACAGAGCTGGAACCTCTTGAATGTTGACACAGGTTTTACTGAACACAAGTGTGCTTGGACCCCTTCAGGCCCTTCTTACGGACTGAGGGGCACCTGCCTCATGCTCCCTTGCATGACAAATAAAGGGTAATAGTTCTTTATTCCAGCATGATGTTTCCCTAGTAAACACCAGTCTCCCCACAGCAGGATCCTTGTGTTTTCTTCTTTATATTCCCTGCACTTAGCCTGGCACATTGTAGCAGCTCAATAAAAACTACGTGCAGAAATTTCATCCGGGCTCTTTAAAATGGCCCGAAGATTTTCTTTTCTTCTCATAAAGCATCTGCACAAAGCTGCAGCTATTCTTCTAACCTCGTCTGGCAAAGGGTTACCTTCACATGGTATTTGTCTTTCCTCTTGCTTCTCATTGAATTCAGTAAAGCTCATAGTCATTTGTTGCCTAATTAGATATTATTGAGAAACTCCTGTGTGCCGGGCATTGTGCTGGGTGTTGGGGATGAGCCCTAGAAGGATGGCTGAGCACAATTGTGTAGGTTGTGCCCTGCATAATCCTTGCGAGGCGCACCATTCACGGTGCAGTATCTGTGCTCCAGGCCTAACGATAGGAGCAGATCAGGCCTAATACCATCTCCTCAGCCAAGAAACGTTTGATCCCATCAAATCTGGTGTTTTGGTGCTTGGGGGACTTACTTAGATAGGGCTTGGAGGTGGGATTCTGTCGCTCCAGAATCATGACTCCTATGTCACCCAATGTTGGCCTTAGAGGACCAGGGTGCCTCCTTGAGGATAATCTTCTCCTTCAGTTCCCTGCCTGGCACTAGCTTTAAGCCTCAGCCAAATTTTTCCAGTTGGATTTCTAACCATTGAAATGGCGGTTTCTAATGGAAATCCCGGCAGCCCTTTACTTAGAGCCACTTGGTGGCACTACTCTAATTATTCAATTGCCTAATTCCATTTATCTTTCACGATCCATTATGCACCACTGACAGACTGTGTCTTCCTTAGCAGATACATAACCTGGTCTAATGGACTCTGGGTGAAGCCAACTACATTGACGAAGGGATTTAGTGGGTACCTAATTCCCCTAAACTATTATTTTATAAATGAACAAGGCAGACAGACACATTTTCTGCTTTAAGATAAATATTTTATGAATTGCCCCACTGATACATTACATTATTAGTACATTATCCTTCAGCCCTCCCTGAGGTTTGAAGCACCCGGACACATACTCAAGAGTACATTTGGGTGATTTTATTGAACAGGCTGCTTTTAAAATCTGTTTGTATCAGTGGAAAAAGAAATAATTTTGTCTCACGAAAAGGAAAAGTTCTTTAAATGTGGATTTGCTATTTCAGTGTGAAAGTCGACATTCAGAGACTGGTTTGACAGACGTGTCTGGCGTTTACTTAAAAAAAAAAAATCAATGATTCTCCCTTCTCGGGGACTCCCCAGTAGGACCAATACTGGGAAGAGCCTTACACAATTCCAGAAAGGATCATCTTCCTTATCTAGAAAACAAAGCATCTTCAGAAAGCCAATCTTTCTGTCTTGTTAAGTTCACTTTTTTAGAAAGATGCAGTTTATAATTTAAAGACTTAATTCTCACCAAATAGTCTTATGTTTTTCACTATACCCCAGATGAGCATTTTAACCCGGGGTGGGGTGGGTTATGTCACTCAGTCTGAGAATTTGTGTCTATAAACACTGAGTTTTCAATGTCATTCAGTTCAAATTGTAAACAGAGACTGGCCATGAGTTGTGATATTTATTCTCTTAAACATGACCTGCTCAAGGTCATGGTAACCTTAAACATGATAAAGATTACATACATTTTTTCATGTCAGAAGCCAAAGCATGTACATCGTTAAAATGATAAGCAGCTCTAATCAGCCTCCCCGTTGTTATTAACCTTCACATCACAATGTGAGGGAAAGGAGCTGAGATGCACTTAGAAGCCAGGGAAGGACAGAACCAAGTGACTTTCTGGCCTCTCCCAGCCCATGATGAAATAAAAGACAAAAATTTGGAACTGAAAGTACTTATACTAAATTCTAGGAGTTTTTTGAGCGATCAATACTCCATGCATCTGTTCCAGATAATATGCCAACCTATCTGTTTACAGAAATAAAATTAATCATAACATTTCTTAGGGATTAATTAGAATCAAATTCATAGAGAACGCCGAATAATTACCTTTGCTAAAATGCCATGCGAAGTTGAAATAGGAGTGATATGAAAAGGGAGAAATGAATGTTATTAATGCATTTACACCTTCTTAGATTCTCCCTTGAGTGTGTTTTACCTTTGCCATAAAATGAAAACATTTAAATTTCTTTAAAATTACATTTGACTTAATTATACCCAGGCCCTGATACCAGTAAGACCCCATTTTGCCTGCTCTTCTGTCAGATGGAGCAACCAGGCTCATCATTTCATTAAGAGTTGTTTTTCTGCAGGATGTTCGCTATGTGCAGAATGTTAATAGCCAGCTGAATATGAATAGGCTCTGTGGCTCCACTTGAAATATAGAAAAATGGCCCAGACATTAAAAAAGATAAAAGGGAAAAGGGCAGTAATGAATTTAGAGGAAAATGAACATTAATGGTACTAGCATTACTCATGTTCCACATAACAAATTATTGGAAATCTGTCAAGCACACCAAATTATCTACTCGTCGGCTGCTGTGGGCCCTCTGCAGCCATCCAAAACCAGCAAAAGCAAGACAATTTAAGCTAATTTTACTATTTATAACAATAGAACAGGCCATTAAGATAAATTAATGTCATTATCAAGTTTCTATGAAAATGACAAATACCACTATTTCGAGCAGCTTAGAGGCTGTTGACTATAATGAAATCTGCTGCACAGGTACTAAAGAGAAACACTCCAAGTAATTATTTTCTAGTAGCCTGTTTGTTTCCTGACCATTCATTTGCTTTCACCACAATTAGTTCTGTACACAATATGGTGGTAACTATACAGTCAACACTACGCAGCATTAGGACTAATTGGGCCATTAGGACACAGTTTCCAGCCTTTTCTCCCTAAAGAGAGTTGGGAGTAAACAGACCAGGGGCAACAATGAGAGCTCCATGCTGGCATGGATTGTCTTAATTTAAAGGGGCTCCAAACAGGGTAATCAAACACACAGAGGAAAGCTGTGCACAGAACCTGCTCCTGTGGGTTGGATGACCACAAAGTGGAGCCCCCGGGGGCTGCCACGCTGGGAACGCTCCTGAATTTGGAGAGGGACCACGGAGGTGTGAAGAACTCCTTCGTGGTCCGTTGCATAGGTCAATGATTTCCGAGTTGTTCAAAACCACACCAAGGATAGCAACATCTCCCTAACAAGGCTGGGCCATTGGTTGCTTCTGGGTCATTATTTTAGGACGAAATTATTCAAGAGACTGTCCACAGCAGAGGATGAATTTCCCTAAAGTGGACATCAATGGGAAAGAATTGTCCCTGACAAATCAGAGCATGATTTATTAAGAAGAAATATTCACATGATCACACTCTGAGTTCCTTATTGTGTAAAGTAAACTGTGAACATTGTATCCAGCGGCATCCCTGAGCAGGAGCTGGGTACATGCAGCACCCCCGGTAGTGCTGTTTACCTTTATGGGATTTGTGAGCAGATGGCTCTGCGGACACCACTCAAGAACTGCCTGTTGTCCAGGCTGCCTAACTTTCCCCTCCTCCAGCTCAGGCGAGGGTGCTGCTGTTTGGTCCTGCCCCAGCTGGATTCTCAGTAGGTGTAAACACAACACAGAAGTCAGAGCTCCGGGGAACTCGGAGTGTGGAAGGAGTTCGGGCCGCAGCAGAGCCCGCAGGAAGCAGTGAAGGTGATCTGGTCCCCGCCAATATGAAGGTCCCCAGTTTACATCCCAGAGCCGGCGGAAAGCCCTTTTGACCTGGTCTGGTGATTTCAGGCCTTGAGGCACTGCCCAAGCTGATTACCAGCTGCAACAACCTCATTCTGCAAATATCTCACCAGCTTTTATGGCTCTTTACAGGAAGGAAATAGGCTAATGCACTGTTCTCCGTGTGTGGCAGCTGCCCAGTCTCTCCCTAATGGGCTCAAATTGCAGTTTTACTATGAACTTAAACTCTCCTGCAGACACGCACAGGATAGGCATCCTACCTCTTATGCTTCCAGTGAAAATCAAAAAATACCAGAGGCAGAAAAATATCTGGGCCGGACTTCCTCTGAATAGGGGGGCCTCAGAGTGATGTGCCCTCCACCCAGCTTGTTCTGCGTAAAGGTGAGGAAGAGGGAATACATAGTCAAAGCTCCGGACCTCAGAACCTGTCGTGGCAGTGGACACGGGTCTGTCTTCCTACCCTGGCCCAGCCTTCCCCTTCCCCGGGAGCCCCCATCTTGATGCCTCAGGAAATGCCAAGCCAAGCTCTGGGTCAGCCCGAGGGCTGAGGGCCACATCTCCTGGACTGCAACCTGTTGACCCAGGTTACCTTCCTGCCTAAGGCCAGCCTCCCTGTGGAAGGTCTCCTGCTGTCTTCCCATGACAGGCTCCCAGCCCCCCTACGCTGAATGTGTTAGCGTTACTGTTCAGCAAGGGCCTTGCCTTCCACAAACTGAAGTTCTGGCCAAGAGCTCTTGGTACGCTGACACTTAAGCTGCACACAGGCACCAGCTGGACACTGCACCCAAATTCGCAGCTGAGGAGACAGATCCGGACATGCTCAGTTACTTGCTCAAAGTCACAAAACTGGAGAGTGACAGGGACAAGACAGTTAGCTGGGCAGTCTGACTCCAGAAGTCATACTTGTAACAGCTCTACTGTCTACAACCTGCCACTGACTGGGGTCTGGTCCTGGCTTTACCTACCCCATTAGCATGGAAGACCCACCGCACCGGATGTGTTGGTTAGACAAGGCAAAGGGGACACTCGTCACCTAATCCGTTTGCTGTGGGTTATTGTCTTACTCGCTCTCACACTGGACAGGATGCTCCTTGGCGACGAGAACTGCATGCACTAGTTTTATCCCTAGCTCACAAATGCCTGGAACAAAGAAGCAAGTCAGTTACAGCTTTGTGGAATAAATGAATGAATTAACAAAGAGATAAAAATCGTCAGTTGAGCACACCAACGGAGTTGTGGGCATTTCTCCTGGTAGTTTCAAACATTGCTACAGGAGGGGATCAGTAAGTGATCTCCCTGCCAATGCTCGTGTGGCCAGTGGAGTCTTCAATATAAGCCACATGACACTAATAATCAGTGGGTTCTTGCTGTCTCATAACTGTGCAGAAAGTTCCGTCGATCTTCAGGATCAACATTACAAATGCAAATCCATGAACCCCAGTTCCAGTTGGAGCCTCTGAGTAGGGTCTGGCTAAAGTGAGGAGCGGCCGATGTGCTCCCGGCCATTCATGCATTATTTCTTCTCATTCTTAGCAAGATTTTTCTAAACGCTTTTTTTAAATTGTCCAACTCTCAATATGGGTAACCGATTTCATGGACTAGATTTAGCCACCCATTTCCCTCTCAGCTAAGAGCATGCTATGAGGCATTCTCTGTCTCCCACCTTCCAGGGCCCGTGGATTAGGAGGAAGTCTCCGGCAGAGACACAGATTGCAGCTGGTGAAGCTGCTCTGTGTCTTGACGTGGTGATGCTGGTTTTTTCACTTTGCTGAGTCTGCGCCACTTGTCTAAATTTAGCCTCCTACTTACTCCAAAGACTAGAATTCAGCCAAGCCTAGGGCGATGGTGCCATTGCATTTATCATCCCAGAAGTGTGCACACGAGGCACTGTCAAGAAAAATAACATCTGTGGGCAGATGTCCACTCCTTCTCAGGTCATGCAGACCTGGGGCTTCCCATTGCAGGCTGGGAGCTGGATCTGGGCATCATTCTATAGTATCCACCTGGCTTTGGGCAAGAATCCCAACTCTCGTAGGCCTGGGTTTTCTTATTTGGGTGATGAACACTTGATAATCCCAAATTCCATTCTGGTTCTTTAAAAAAAAATCTGTGAGCCACGTGTGGGGCCTTATACCTATAATCTTTGCACTCTGGGAGGCTGAGGCAGGTGGATTGCCTGAGCACATGGTTCAAGACCAGCCTGAACAAGAGCGAGACCCCCCTTTCTAAAAATAGCCAGGCATTGTGGTGGGCACCTGCAGTCCTAGGTACTTGGGAGGCTGAGGCAAGAGAATTGCTTGAGCCCAAGAACTTGAGATTGCTTTGAGCTATGACACCATGGCACTGTACTGAGGGTGACAAAGTGAGATTCTGTCTCAAAAAAAAAAAAGTCTGTCATTTCAAGGCTAAATGGTTTCTGTGGTTATACTGGATTTTTGTGCTGGGTTCAATCCATTTATCAGTTATTTCATCTGACTGACTTGGTCCTTACAGGTTGAGGGGGAAAGGATTTACTTCCCGTATATAAAGGTATCCCTCGAGTGTGATAGCTAACCTCCCTTCAGGAGATGTGGTACCACGATGAGCAGGCCGAGATCCATTCTGAGAATTGTGTGGTTGCTCAGACCCAAATCCTGAATAGCAACACAGATTTCTGAGGTGTGTGATGGCAACTGGGAGTGGCCAGTGTGTCAGACACCCTGTGAAGAGGGAGTCGGAAGGGACAGACAGGTAATCTAGCTCTTCATCCCCTTTCTCCTAAGCAAAAGCAACAGTCGTGGAGTGCTTTTCCACTTTCATTTTCCAGACACTGAGTCACTGGCTAAGGCATTGCCATTTAACTGGATTTTCCCATTAGTTTGGGGCAAGCTAGTAGAAGATGTGTTAAATTATGATTTTATTGTCAAGATAATGGTTTTAATGAATTTGAACTTTTATCTCTCCAGAGTAGTTTAATCGTGTTGTAGTGTGGCTTCCCTCCAGCTGTGCCCAGGCAAGTGCTCCATTAGTCTGAGGAGAGTCAGTCAGAAAGGCCTGGGAACGTGTGTCTGGGGTCCCACTTCCTCTTCTGTTTCCCTGATTCTGAAGTAGGAAGGTACAGCTGACCCAGAGGGTTAGTTCTAAGAAGGGAGAACTTCTCTTAGCTCCCTGCCATTCCCGGTGTTTTTAAAGGTCTATAACCCACTACTGGTAAATTATTTCTTAAAGGAACAATAATCTTCAGGTATTACATTTCCCAGAAGGCATTTTCTTTTACATATGGTCATTAATTTTGCCCAGATCACATTCTGGCCCTTTCTGGCTACTCTGAGAGAGAAGATAAGGCACCTGGGTTGCTTGGCGTGGAAACCAGGAGAGAAAACCCAGCAAGGGAGAGATTTTCCCATTTCAGAACAATGGGAGCCACAGAGAGCTTCAGGACGCTGTGGAGGTGGGGAAGAATGTGAGCGTTCTTGGACTGTGGGGAGATGAATAATACATTGGAAAGCAAACACAAGCATTATTTCCCTTCTAATCAGGATCATGAAGCATTTTACAAATTAACCACTTTCCTCTGACACTTACCATGTTGAGTGGCTCTAGGTAGAGCCATCAGGGCGGGCTCTGCCATCTGCATTTAGAAAATTGCCTATACATTTATTAAAGTGAAATTCACCCATTAATTAATGCTGTTCTCCCTGAAGACTCTCATTAGCACATTGAGCTAATTACTGAAAACACAGGCCCAAGGATTGGTTTCTCGCTCTCTTTCTCTCTGTAAAATTCGCTCCAGCCTTACCTTTGTAGGATACAAAAGGGGAAATGGCTGTGTCAGACTAGCCTTTGGATGCTGGAATTCAATAAAGTTTCAGACCGCGGTTCATGTAGGTCATCTTTTCCTTCTTTGCGGAAAAGGCGACACAGCTGCCATTTCAGCAAGGACTAAACATCGGCCAACACCAGAGTCCTTTGACAGCTCAGCTCCTGGGCTTGGACGAGTTAGGAAATGAACTTGGCATTGGGAATGAAGGAGACACAAGGTTAGAGTCTATGTAGTATGTCCTTGAATGTATTTCTTTTCTTGTTTTCTCTACCATCCATGTGGCTCCTACATGGCCTTTTTTCTCCAGCAAAAAACAAGGAGACCCAAATGACAAATCCTAAGGCTTTCCATTGAAAGCATCTTAAATCGACCCAGCAGCAAGGCCCAAGGTTGGGAGAACAGTCGTGGCCAGGAAACAAGGCCTGGCCTTACGGGTGCCTCCTAATCTCAGCAAGCCCCTGGTGTGTCAAAGAAGCCCTGCCCTATTTTTCATTAAAGAATAATTTAACCTAAGTTCTCAGCTGCAATTAGGAACAGTTAAAAATACATATTATATGTACGTATCAGGTGAAAAAAGCAGGACAGAAAATTGTATTAATTCCATCACTGCAATTATTTAAAGTTACATCTGCGTTTATCCAGGGACAGGAGGGGAAATAGGAAAAATAAAAGTAGTGGGTTGATTCAAGTAGCAGTGAGTGGGATGAGTTCTCTCTTCTATCTTTTCACAAGTGAAATTTTGAGGTTCACATTCCCGGGTGCATCATTCCCCTTGCTTGTTGGAGCCCAGTGGCCCACTCACACTGTGTCCTTGTGGAGAGGCTGAATGTGGCCGGTTCCCTGATTTGCCCGCTGCATATAGCAAAAAGGACTTTGCAGATGTTATTAAGTGAGGATCTTGAGATAGAGAGATTATCCGATGGGCCCTAATAATCATAAGGACCCTTTCAAGAGGGAAGCAGAGGGAGATTGGACAATAGAAGTGGGAGACAGGGTGTGGGAAGCCAGAGGTGGGAGGAGTGCGAGGAAGGGGTCAGCAGCTGAGGAAATCAGTGGATTCTAAAAGCTGGAAAAGGCAAGGAGACAGAATATCCCTAGAGCTCCTGGAAGGAAACCCAGCTTGCTGACACCCAGATTCTAGCTGAGTGAAACTGATTTCCAACTTCTGGCCTCTAGTACTGTAAGAAGATAATGTGTGGTTTTCAGCCAACTGGTTTGGGCCTTGTTTGTTACAGCAGCATTGTGAAGCTAGCTCACTGGGTCACCCTGAATGTATGTAAGGGAGGCACCCTGCCCTGAAGCCTGCGTGCTGAGCCCAGAAGTCACCCTCAGAATTTGCCTTACACAGACTGGCTGACTACGGGATGGGACTTTCTGGTTTCCACAGCAGTAGCTGCAATGTAATAGTACCTGAGCACGGGGACAGGAGTAATTTAGTTAATTTTTGATGCTAAAGATTAGGTATCTTAAGTGAGTTAGTGTACTTTATTATCTCCAGGCCTGTGTTTCCCTGTCTGTAAAGTGAGGAACTTAGATAATTTTCACTGTGTGGTTTGTGAGGATAAAGTGAGATCAAGTACCTCAAACCTCCAGAGCACAGTACATGGTAAACATTCCTCCATCACCCAGACAGCTTTCCTTTAATGCCTGTGAGAGGCACCTGTGTGGCCACCTGCCTGAAGCCCAACTCAGCCCAGCCCACCATGATCGGGGATGTTCTGCTGGGGGCCCTGAAGCACCTGCCGACCCTACATGTGCCCCACACATCACCATTCAACACCAGTGGCTGAGTGCTGACAGGGCGCCAGAGTTTACTGCTGTGGCAAACAGGCACAGAGCTTCCCCTTGGCAGGCTGGCATTTTACTGGGGAAGAAGGATATTTTCAAAAGTTACAATGACAGCTACGTAGGAGGTGTGACACCTCCTGGGGGGCCTCTGCCACCCCCTCTAAGCAATTCCAAATATACCTGCAATCTAAGGAGAAACAAATACTTCTAGACAAGGTCTCCGAGCCCTCTTCTGAATCGAAATTCTGCAGCTTCCCTTAGTGATGGAAGTGCGGGGTTCTGAGGGTCCGTGAGACAGAATATCCACCCTGGCTAAGGTAGGAGAGGCTTCGGGAAGCTCCCTTGTCTCTCCTTGCTCGAAGTCATTGCCTCTCAGTAAACACAGACCACTTAATATGTGCACATTAGCAGCTTTTGACTGAAGAGTGATTTTCCAGAACTGGAGTTCAGAATGCCTTTTTACCTTAGAGATGATGTGACACATTGTCATTCCAAGTAGGTCATCCTATTTTGTGACTGATCTGGAAACTTCACTACCAAAAAGAAATCCATCAAGAAATGCAGGCAGGTGACCAAGGAATCTTTGAAGTGCAGTCCATTTAAAAATTGGGTCCTTCCTGCAAGACACTTATTTTTGAAAAACACTTCGCAGGCTATTGCTCATTTATCGGTTTCCCTCTCCTGCAAAGTCCATAATTCATTTCTTCCCTCACCAAACATGTGGTGAGCACCCGCTCTGAGCAGGGCACAGGCACCCACTCTGCTAGGGGCTGAGACCACAAGGAGAGTGGCCCTTTCTGTTTTGGGGAGGCCACAGATTGCAGGTTGCAACGGTAAGGTTCCCAGTGCAGAGCCCACACACGGGCCTCCTGCCTGGTGACCAAGATGCTCAGGGTTACAATACTAGGCTCTGGTGCCACAGTGCCACAGGCAACAGGTGGCTGACCCGCGTCTTTCTTGAGAGAAGAGCCTCTGAGAGGAAATGCAAAGGAAAGACCCAGTAGGCATGAAGGAGAAGGGAGAAAATACTTATTT
This sequence comes from Perodicticus potto, assembly GCA_963574655.1. Taxonomy (NCBI): domain Eukaryota; kingdom Metazoa; phylum Chordata; class Mammalia; order Primates; family Lorisidae; genus Perodicticus; species Perodicticus potto. The sequence continues at coordinate 16,709 of CAUYRH010072572.1, forward strand.
TTTTAAAAAAAAATTATTTTTAGAAATTTCAAACATATAAAATAAACAGAATAAAGATAGCGAGCCTCATGTTCCAAGTTCCCGTCTTGTTTCACCTTCATGCCTCCACCCAGTCCCCTCGCTCGGTTACTACAGTAAAATGTGCACGCCCTGAAGTGCACACATAGCAGCACAGTTCTGACAAATGGATACACCTCGCAACCCACACCTTACACAAAATAGAACATTTTCCTTCTCCAGGAAAGCTTCCTTGGATCTCTTTCCAGTAATCCACACACTCCTCGGAGGTAGCCACAGTTCAGATTCTTTTCCACCTTGGATTGCTTTTTCCTGTTCTGGCTCTTCATATTAATGAATCACAGTGTGCACTCTGTGTAGCATGAGACAGGTAAGTAGCGTGCTGGCTGTATGCACCTAGTGTAGCATCATCTGTGACATCCATCCATGTCGTCTTATATGTTAGTAATTTGTCTTTTTTATTGCTGAGAACTCCACAGAACACATATTCTTTTAAATTTCTATTTAGTCTCCCTTTGGACATACCACCCCAGTAGACTAAGAGGGGATAATGAAGACACGGAAGACAGGATCCCTGCCACCCTAAGGAACAAGCACACCACATGTGTCTCAGTCTTAGCCACAAGGAGTAAACCCAAAGTAGAAATAGAATGTGGGTTTGAGCACAACACCACCCAGGGAACCCAGAAGGCCAAGGGAAAATAGAAGCTGGGCCTACGCAGAAAGAAGGCTTTGAAGGTTTACAACCATTTTAAATAATATTCACACTCATCCAATAATATGGAGCTTTGTGGTTTGGGCCAGTGCTGGGGTGTCTTGTCACCCCGTCACAGATACTCACAGGATGAAAAAGGAAGTCCTTATTTTTGGTGGAGAAACTACAATTTGAGGTGTCAACTCCTACTTCCCGGGACATACCAAAATAAAAGTGTCACATCATGTTAAAAAACATCTTAAGAATGCTCTATTTATGAAGAGTTTTGCAATCCAAGTTGAGAATATGATTAAAACCAGATTTTCCTTGGTGGCTGGGAGTTTTCATTCTACATGGATATTAAAGATACAGCCCCCAAGTCTGTGCACAGGCTGAGAGAAGTTGTTCTGTTCTCCAACCTCCTTCCTTGCCTATGTTACTCCAGAGCAGAGCTTTCCAATCAGTGTCTGCAGATGGGACACAGGGCGACTAAGAAATCACTCCCTTCCACCCTTGAACCAGGCGGGTGGGACTTGGGCCAACCCTTGTCCCTTGGCCAGTTGGTCTGGCTGTGAGTAGCAGCAACCATGTGCCCTATATGCTCTATAAATGTTAACATTGTCTATGTGTAACACGGCATGAAAATGTTTGGGAAGCCCTGCTATGGTGGTTGCAAATGCTAATAGATGCTCAGCCTTCCACCTGCCTTTGTGGCTTGGAGTAGTCATATGACACAGCCCTGGTCCCTTTCTTCCCATTCCCAGAGCATAGATGTAGAATAGGGAATGCCAAACTGTGGTCTACGGGCCAAGTTCCACTTGCTGCCCCTGTTTTTGAGATAAAGTTTTTCTGGAACACAGCTATGCCCATTTGTATGCACATGTCTTTAGCTGCCTTTGTGCTATGGTGGTGGGAGTTGAGTAGCTGTGTTAGAGCAAGAGGCCAGGAGACAGGGCTGAGACTGGGTGCCGGGGCTTGCAGATTGGGGTGCAGGTGTTAAAACAATCACAGGCAAGAATCTGCTTCAACTAGCTTGTTGGTTGTCTCTGTCACATGAACTTTAGCTGATTAAATATCATCTATAGTGTGTTTTAAAACTTTCTGTACCCTTGATATCAGCTGATGGTCCTGAGACTACCATACAAAGTATGAAAATGAGAGGGAACCCAGTTCTAGGAATTACTATCCAAATGCTTAGTAAAAGCCAATGCCTTAGTCTTGAATATTCCTCCCCTTAATTAATTAGACTTCAAAAGGCCAAAAGTCACTTTGTCCCAGTGCAGCTGCTCTTTTCAAGCCCACCGTGTTTTCTCTCTCCTCTCTCCATCTCTTTTAAGAGTATACTTTCGCTTTCAATTAATAAAAAAAAAAAGCTGACGCTTACTTGGCTTACATGGTGCAGCCCCCAATTCTTCTCTCCCAATGATCACCAAGAACCTGGAAAAACCTCCACTTGGCAACTGCTAACCACTGTGACAAGACCCATGACCTACAAGCCACTCTCTAAATCTTCAGTTTGCCAACCTCCCCCCGTCCCCGCCCCCCGCCCCCCAGGCAGATGATACAGGAGGTGACTCATGGCCACAAGGACAAAAGTTACACACCAAGTTCAGCACAGCGGGTGAGAAAGTAGCTTGAATCCTCCATGAAAACAAGTACCCACCCGCCCTGCCCAAGCGGAGGCTGCCTGGAGCATAGTGCAACTTTTCTCACAGTTAAGTCACTATAGTTAGGCTTTCTGCAATTCTCCCTTCTACAGAAAATTACTCTATTGATTGGGTTTATGAGTTGCAAAGAATAGTAGTGTTTAAACAGAAAAGGAATTTATTAAAGGATGTTAGGTAGCTCAAGGTTCTCTGGCAGGGCTAGAAATCCAAGCTCTGGAGCCACATACTAGAAACGGTGCCCAAGGGCATCATGGAGGCTGTCTCAGCAAAAATGCCACAGCCACTTGTTCAATGATGATAATCAAGACCAGATACCAACCCTCCACCACCACCTCCCAAAGAATTAGTTGCCTCTGCCAGCATGTGGCACAGACTACGTGGCTTAAATTACAGAAATATATTTCTCACAGTTGTGAAAGTTCGGTGCCTAAGATCCAGGTGCTGGAAGATTTTGGGAGGTGTCTCAATCCTTTGGCATTGTTATAACAAAATGCCATAGACTGCACAATTTTAAGCAACAGAAATTTATTTCTTGTAGTTTTGGAGGCTGAGAAGTTCAAGATCAAGGTACCAAAAGGGCTGGTGTTTGGGAAGGGTCTGGTCTCTCTGTTTCCAAGATGGTGCCCTGTGGCTGCATTCCCTGGAAATAATCTAAATGTCTGGGCTTATGCTATTAATTTTTACATTACATCTCTTCTATTTTAAGGAAATTTTAAAATGTGCTAAACAACCATATTATCATTTCTTATCACTGTTTCTTGTCTTCTGAATTATTTACGTTCATGAATTTTTAACTGCTTCCTTGAGTTTTTGTTAATTTTTATTTATTTATTTATTTTTATTGTTGGGGATTCATTGAGGGTACAAGAAACCATGTTACAGTGATTGCATTTGTTGGGTAAAGTACCTCTTACAATCGTGTTTTGCCCCCAAAAGGTGTGGCACACACCAAGACCCCACCCCCCTCGCTCCTTCCCTCTCTCTGTTTTGTGTCTGCAAGGTACCTAGCTGGTGCTTTGTTCAGAAAGTGCTTCCACAGACAGAGAT
>CAUYRH010072575.1:0-22276 GCA_963574655.1 Perodicticus potto
GCGAGGGGGTGGGGTCTTGGGGCCTTGGTGTGTGCCACACCTTTTGGGGGCAAAACTCGATTGTAAGAGGGACTTTACCCAACAAATGCAACTAGTGTAACATGGTTTCTTGTACCCTCAATGAATCCCCAACAATAGATACAAAAAAAAAAAAAAAGATTTGGGCTCTAGACATGTGCACTGCCTCTGGGCTGTCTTTGCTTCTAGGCCCTCTGAGTACACATGCACACACGTGTGCATTCCACATACATGTATGTGCATACCACACACACATGCACACCACACACATATACACACTTTAGAAATGATGAGTTCACATCATTACCTCTAATTCCAGCACACCCTGAAGAGTTCTTCTTTGCCTCCCCTCACCCCATATTTGTATCTCAAACTGGGACGTCTCTTGGAATAATTACACTGGTATAAGGGGCAGCATCAAAATGATCCCAGAGAAACTGGGAGAGAGGGTCGGTCACCTTAGTTCACTGGCTCAAGCCTTGCCTTGGCTCTTGATGTATCATGTGACCTTGTTGGAGAAGTCCATTTGATGTTCCTCGGGCTCAGTTTCCTTGTCCTTAAAATGAGAATACTAGCTTGTGGGTGCTGCGACACTGTGTCTCTGGTCCCAGCCCAGGGCCTCGTTGGAGCTGGGATGCTAGATCTCTGGCCCCGGCCCACTCAACTGTCTGGAGGCCGACTGCTGCGCCAGCGTCCTCGGGGTGGGTCTCATTCAGGACTCAGGTGCCGAAGTACCTTAGAAGTCACAGTCAATATTAGGAGGCGTGAGCATCTCAGCAGCAATCTCTCAGCAGCAGTCTTAGTAGGGGAGCGCTGATCAGGCGTCCTCCGAGCAAGAAGGGGAGCCAAAGTAGGAGCTCTGGCTAACTTCTCTCAAAGCTATTTATAGAAGTAATCCTGTGGCTGCCTCTGCCACAGGTGTGGAGACTGCTCACCAGTGATGTACACACTTCCTTGCTCTCCTGCGTCTTGCTAATGAGAGCCAATGATGTTAAATCCCTTCCCCAATCCCTTAGGGCCAAAGAATTTCTCACAGGTGCCTCCTACACTATCTTGCCCTCTGTAATTCATCTTGGGAGACTCAGGCAAGAAGACCATAAGTTGTCCATAAACAATGTACCTTTTGGGGAAGCCGGTACAAACATTAGAACTTGGCTCTGTCTTGGACCACTGTTGCAGCTGCCCCGGTGGTCTCGGCTTCTGCTCTTGTTTCTCTACAACCCATTCTCACTGGGGGTCTTTACAAAGTCCTATGATGCCTTGTCTGTGGGATGTCCCCTACATTCCTTTCCACCACGGACACCACTCGGCACCATCTGCCTCCACCTCCCCTGGTGCCTCTCCCCCCACACACTGTCTTCCCCGGGCCCCAGCCCCACAGCCTCTCCTCATGTCCATTGTCAGGCCATTTTCACATCGAGATCTTTGTGTGGCTGGCTCCTTCCATTCTCTCTGGCCTTGTCTGGAAAGTCACCTCAGAAAGGCCCCTTCATGACCCCCCACTGATGGTCTGTTGGAGCTGGCTTAGACTGGTGCAGGAAGTCAACTGTTAAATTTTCAAGAGTTCTTCAAGTTTTGTGTCAAACACAGCCATTTTTCTGAAAGAAGTTATATAAAGTTACGGTTAAGTAAATAATATCAAAACGAAGATAATAAATACTCAACATATAAAATATTTTGTTACATGTGTGTTCATGAAGTTGTGCACATCTACTGTGTATGGTGGCAATCCTATATAACAGCAGGCAGCTGGGTATCTCTTCCCAAGTCCATGTACAACATTGTCACGTTGCTGCTTGAGATCAGCGGTGGTGGGAGGATTTACACTAAAGTAATGGGCAAATACTCTACAGTGAGGGTCATTTTTCCCTCAGCGAGCTGGTTGTGAAACATTCACCAGCATACCACTGCCCTTGCCCTAGTCACTTTTAATGATATTATGTAATTGAGTAATTCAAATTTGAAGCTGTTGGAAATTTAAATTGTTTTGAGCTCTGAGAGGGGTGTGGCTACTTGGTCTGAGTCATGTACCCTGCACCCGTAACTTCTGCCTTTTCTTGTAAGTGATTAGAAAAAGCCAGAGGTAAGATTCCCCTCGGATCATCACTCCACCTCCCAGAGTGTTAAAGCCAGCTTCCTTGGAATGTAGCAAGTGGTTACCAATCAAATCGTCATAATGTACGTACTGACCTTGTACGGGAAACGTCCTGACCCCGGTAACTGTGCATAGCAGCGGAGCCTTCCCTTCTCCACTTTGGAATGCCGAGTCATTCTTTTGGAGTCTCTGTTTCCCAGATGGCTATCTGCAAGATCTGTGCTCAGGTAGACTCTGGTTAATCATATTTTCTGAATCTAATTATTTAAGCTTAACTGTATCCACTGGTTTATTTCCACCATCACTCTTATCACAACCGGTAATCTCTTGTTTAGTGATTTGGTCGTTTAAGGCAGCGCCCGTCTCTGTTTTCTTCATGCTCTGTTCCTTGTGCTTGGCACAGAAGTGGGTGTGGGTAGGTGCTCAGGAATCACTTGTTTCATCAAAGAACTGAGTTGTATGTAATTAATGTGAACGTTGTTCAGAGAAGCCACTGGTCTCCAGTGAGGCTGCAGTGAGCAAAGGCTTCCTATAGTAGGGGCCTGTCTCCTGAAAAGTCAGCTTTTAAGAAAGAAAAAGGAGTTGAGCGGGGTCCAAAGTCACTTCTACAATTTCCAGGAAACGTAGTTCTACTGGGAAACTCAGGCTGTTTGAAAATATAGTTTGGTTTTCAAGGCAGATTTGATTTTTCACCGGCTTTCTGTGGAGAGGAATTTGCTGTGTTATGCCGTAGGATTTTTCATTTTCCATTAAAGCACAAATGCCAATAAATTATATATAGACATGTGTTTGTTTTTATTATTTTTATTTTTTTGTAGAGACAGAGTGTTTTAAATATGGCCTTTTTCTGCACCTGGTGAGCAGCCACTTTCTTTTATAGTACATAAAAGTGCTTTGTCCACTTCATTTCAAATGTTAAGGAACACCAAGGGGGTTACTAAGTGAATCATTAACTTGTTCCTTACAGCGTCTGGAGCTATGAATTGGGCACCTGCTAGATGATTTTCTCTGTGCTCATGAAAGAAAACATGTTAATGGCTGTTGTGATACATCATTGGGTGGAGGCATTTTTGCCATAAAACTATAAAGTTCTTTTTAATTTTATTTGTTCTGCTGCTTTCAACCACAGCAGAGTTTATCCTTTTGCCCTGCAACATGGGAGAACACCAGGCTTAGAAGGCAGATAGCTCTGGATTCATGTCCTAAATCCAATTATTTAGTGTTGTAGTCCAGACTCAGTTGCAAACATTATAATAAACACCCACTCTAGCCATAAGGCTCAGGGAGACATGCATCACCAAAGTCAGAGTCTCCGTATTCATAGGGTTTCTTTTCCGTTCGAAGCCCATGGTCTTGTGTAATGAGAAATGAATTACCTCTAAGATTTCTCCACATTGATTACATGCGTAAGGATTTTCTCCAGTATAAATATGTGATGTACAGTAAGGGGTGTATTATTTTTGAAAAAAAGGTTTCCCTTTTTTTTAGTGATTACATTCATAAGCCTTCTGCACTGTCCACGTTACAGTGCCTAATAAATGTGACTTCTGTCTGTACAAGTAGGCTCTCCCACTCTGCAGGCACAGGGCTTCTTGCTCGAATCGTTGGTTTTCTGGAGTGACAGATATGCCATCATATCTTTTCTCAGGTTCCTTATCTTCATAATGGTTGTCTCTGCTGTGAATTCTAAATGAATGATGAAGTTTCACTTTTGACCAAAGGCTTTCACCCAGTGGTTAAATTCACAGGGTTCTGGTCCAACATTGGACGAGCGATAGCAGAATGATTTTGCGTCTCTCTTACAGTCAGATGACTTCATCCTTGTACAGTTCCTGCGCGATTAGCCGCATCTACATCACATTTCAAATTTCTTTCTAGTGTGCCACGTTGGGAGGGTTTTAGTTCCTAGAGAAATAAGATCAGCGGTTAAACCACGAAGTTTTCCAACATTATTCTATTCATGGAGGATTCCTGTAGTCTGGGTTGCCTCTTAAGTGGCCCGTTCCCTATTGCCATCAGGCCATCGTTTTTCCATATTATTTTTTGTAAAGTAGAATATAGTTGACTGTTTATCAATGTTTCCACTTATGTGAGGAATAAACACATCTTCCCAAGTGCTTTGCCATGGAGTTGCCTTCTCAGTCTAAACCCTTCCTGAAGATTACAGTGGTCTGAAATGCAAATAGCTTCTGTCCTTCTAGTCCTGACAAGGAACATTCTAGGCAGTTCTTTCTTGGAATTTCTCTCCTTCATCCCTGGCTTACCCCTTTATTCCAACTTAAAGTTCACACCTTATGTGCAGTGTTTTTAGCCCGTAGAGACCAGAGCTGCTCCCCGCAGTGGGGTCCACAGCTACCTTTGGCCTTTGCGAATGTAACTGACGCCTCTTACTGAACCATGATGTCTCCATCTCCCAAGAGCATAACAGACTGTGTAATGATTGAGGGTTTGACTGAAATGTGGGATGAGCCAGTTCCCCTTTCACTAAATTCTTCTCTTTCTGAAGAAGACTTTGTGACTTAGAGCCAGTGAACTGGTTCTGTCCCAGCTCACTCACTGGCTTAATAGACCCTCTGGCTCTCTGTTCCTTATTTGTCATGACAAATGACAGTCATGAGTTAATACTGCAAAAGCTCTTAGAACAGTGTCCGACATCTAGTTAGTGCTATGTAGGTGTTAGATTTTTTCTTAGCCCAGCAGGCAAAATACAGAATCTTAAGGTGGGGGCCAGATGACTTCACTTTTGTGGTCCCTAGAGGGCCTCTGAATTCAGTTTAAAAGCAGAAAATGAAGTTCAACCCTTACAGACAGGGACATTGAGAACTTGTAAAGGCCAACCACCGGCCGAAGGTCACGTGTCTGGTTACTGCCAGACCCAGACTTGAACCCAGCTCCTGTTCCTGGCTCTGTGCTGTCTCTCCTCTTCCCGCATCCCCTGACTCAACCAGTTAATCCTCACCTCCGAGGGTGCAGAATTTTGTACGGGCTTTCAGAGTAAAGCACAAAACTGGGGATTTGCTAAAATGAAAGCTCAGGGATCCCCAAGACTTCCTCACATACCAGACCGCAAGGGGATCCCGAGAATGTCATCACCCCCTCCATCGGTGAGTTTTCCTTCAGGCAGGTAACTCTGGGCTCTTGACAAGGAGGAGAAACTACAGACTGCAGGCCACACAGGACGGTGCGACTCAGACTTAGCATCTCGGCTTTTGAAGGGCTCATCTGTGCCAGTGGTTTGCACCTGTCGAGTGTGGCTCTGTTCCCCGCACAGCGTGCCCAGGACGTGAGGAGGAAGGCACCAGAGCTCCCAGCACTTTCTGAAATCAATCAAAACATCGAAGATAGAACTCTGCTGGCTCATGTGCCTAATGGCTCGTGTGACAATTTCCCTGGGGTGGGACAGTCTGACCTTTCATTTTGGAGACTGTATAATTATTAAGATTTTTTTTCCTCTGGGCAGCAACCGTTCCTTCTTGTCCCCTCTAATTTAGTAATTGTTATTATTATTTTTTTTTGCTGTACTGAACATCTAATCATTACCCAGTTACAGAGTAGTAAAGCCAGACAGATTTTTATCTTTTTCTTTTAAGTTTAGGTTTATCCATTAAAGAAGTTTAGGTTTATCCATGAAAGCAGTGTGTCTAGCTTCTCAAAATCGGTCATGGATATTAGCCAAACATTTTAGACTTTGAGATTTGGTTATTTTCTTTTCTAAATACATGCTAGTTTTTCTTTAAAAAAATGGTTTACACTTTCAAATCTTTTAATGATTTGTTTTTTTCTGATGAAACGTGATGGCGATCTTCCTCCCAGCCCTGTCTTGTTAATGTCATTGTTGTGCCACGGTGGAAAGAGCTCAGGCTCCCGGCTCAGACCTGGGGGTGCATCTTGGCTTTGCCACTTTCTACCTGTTGTTGTTCGGATCATGGCCGCGTTGCTCCAACCTCTGCCTCTGTCTTCACGTGGCGTATTCCCTATGTCTGTGTCCACATCTCCATCTCCTTTCTCTTCTAAAGATTCAGGACTGTCCTTATTAAGAATGAATTCATCTCAAGATCTTTAACATAATTATGCCTGCCAAGATCTGTTTCCAAATAAGGCCATGTTCTGAGGTTCTGGGTGGACATGACTTTGGAAAGATTCTGTTTAACCCAGTCCGGGTACAGTACAGGAGAGTAAAGGTGTCTCCCAGCCTAGCACAGAACCTGCTCTACGGTAGGAGTCCATGTGCCCTGTGCTCGGGAGTCTAGGATGTATCTTTTACATGTAAAAGTAAAAACCCTCCCCATATGCAGCCGTGTCAAGGCTTCCAAGGGATGTGGCCATCACTGTGTGAAACACACAGGATTAATGTTTTACCTCCTACAGGTGCTCACAAAAGTACAACCTGAGTGGGGCACCTGCATTTGACTGTCCCTACACTTTAAGATGGGGATTTTGATCCTGGAGTAATTTATCAGACCAGAGCTGCGATGAATAGTTAATAAATTTGCGGGGTTCTCAGAGTTTATTCTGTAGTAAACATGGAAACATGGGAAGGGATGGAGGGATCTGGAGAAGGAAGGTGCTTTATGATAGAGTGCTTTGGGAGGCATCAAATGTTCCAGGCTCTCTTTTCCTGCTCTAGCCCAGCCACAATTCACACCAGCCTATTGAAGGCTACTCGTTTTCTTTGTTAGGTACTTCTTGAGTAAAGATAGATCGTATATTATAATATTCATTTTTTCAGGAAGAGAAACTGCCAGACAGGTGCTCTTTGCTCTTGCAAGTTCCCCTTAGGTATACTAGTGTGAGGTAAGGAGGCATCCTTTGATCAGGGTAAAAGAGGAAAGTTAATTAGCAAAGGCTACCTGTGGAATGCAGAGCTCAGAGGACAAGGGACCAATTGGCAGAAGCTCTGGAGTCTTCTGGAAGGGAAATGGTGTAACATAATTGCTTCTCCCTGGGATTTTTTAAAAAGTATGCAATGGATTTATGTATTTTAACAACCAATTATAATAAAATTTAGCAAATTCCATGACTACTTTGAGAGAGATCTTTATAGTTAGTAAACTGACAGTGATGACATGAATCTGACAGTGATGACATGAATCTCCAAAGAATATTTCAGTTTGGGAAGATCTGTTGTGTTCAACATGGCCTTCAACCATCACAGCAGGCAGATGAGGGGTAAAGGCCCATGGCCGTGAGGAATGCAAAGTGGGCATGTGAGCGATGCCGCTCACAATGACAGAGCTGGTCACCTCTCATCTGAACTGCCACTGTTCCATCCTACTATACCTCCTAGGCTATTTTTCTTATGCATCATGTCAGACTGTGTTACCTCACTGTCCAGATTTCATCTCTGGCTCTCCATCCTTTATGGAAATGCACCTGTCGAGACCCCTTACATGACCTATGAAGCTCTACTTCCCGCATGACCAGGTGCTGTCTGCCTCTCCAGCCTCCCCATCCTCTGTTCTCAGACCAGCCCTCTGTGTTCCAACCCTCCACGCTGCTCCCAGTTCCTGGAATACCTGCTGTTCCACGTGGAAGCTGCCCACGCTGTTCATAGGAAGCCCGAGTGGAAAGTGAAGTAGCCAGCCAGGTTGGTTTGGAGAGCCTGGGATTTCAAGTTAGAAAAACTTGCTGTGTTTTATTTTATTTTTTTTCCTCTCTCTCTTTTTTAAATTAAATCATAGTTGTGTACATTAATGCAATCATGGGGTACAATGTGCTGGTTTTATATACAATTTGAAGTATTTTCATCAAACTGTTTAACATAGCCTTCATGGAATTTTCTTATTGTGTTAAGACATTTATATTCTGCATTTAGTAAGTTTCATCTGTACCCTTCTAAGATGCACCGTAGATGTGATCCCACCAATTGCCCTTCCTCCACCAATCCTCCCCCTCCCCTCCCTTGCCCCTTTCCCCATATTCTTGTGCTATAATTAGGTTATAGCTTTCATATGAAAGCTATAAATTAGCTTCATAGTAGGGCTGAGTACATTGGACACTTTTTTTTCCATTCTTGAGATACTTCGCTAAGAAGAATTTGTTGTAGCTCCATCCATGTAAACATAAAAGAGGTAAAGTCTCCATCTTTCTTTAAGGCTGTGTAATATTCCATGGTATACATGTGCCACAATTTATTAATCCATTCGTGGGTTGATGGGGCACTTGTGCTTCTTCCATGACTTAGCAATTATGAATTGGGCTTCAATAAACATTCTGGTATAAATATCTTTGTTATAATGTGATTTTTGGTCTCCTGGATATGTACCTAGTAGAGGAATTGTAGAATTGAATGGCAGGTCTATTTTGAGATCTCTAAGTATTCTCCAAACATCTTTCCAAAAGGACCATATTAGTTTGCATTCCCACCAAAATTTGCTGTGTTTTGTGGGGTGGGCCTCCCATCAAGACCCACAAATAGAAAAAAGAAGTTTTATAAAATAAAATAGCTGTGGAGTGGAGTTGCCTAATTTGGCAAATGAGAATTTATCTCATTGAGTCATTTCACGTGTTCTCTTTTAGGGTTGATAAATGACAAATGATTGTTCAGTATATGCATAAGTATATCCTGTGCAATATTTGGGAGATACTTATACTGGAAAATTACAGGTTATCTGCCGTTCAAATTTAGCTGGGAATCTTTTAACTGGCAGTCTATATAGGGGACCAATGAAATAGCCCCTGGAGGCTGGGTCTGACATGGAACTGGGAGTAGATCCGAGTGGTGGCTTCAGGTTGTGGAAAAGGAGCTGCTCTGTGCAAGGTCTATGCCTTAGAAGTTTGTAGCTACAATAAGTTGAGGGGGCCTGGCCATGGTGTATTGGGGCCCTGGGCTGCTTTGGGCTGGGAGCAGTGTTTGGGGAGTGGGCTTCCACACTTTGGAATGGTCTCAAAGAGCTGGCATCTAATTTGTCCTTGCAGAAAGTATAAGCAGAACCATCCCTTCCCTCTCTGATTCCCATCAAAGTATAAAGTAGAGATGTCACAGTGGGGCGCTCTGCAGTCCCTGCTAATAAAGGTAGGTGGGCCGCTGACCACTGTCATCCAGACAGCGTGCACATCAGCTCATTTAATTTGTCTGTTTCTTTTACTGTTTTACCTTCACCCATGCTAAGTGAATGGTCAAAGTTTTTTTAGTGATTTTCTTGAGTTGTGCTACCATCACTCCAATTCAGTGTTGAGACATTTCTTTCACCCTGTTAAGTTCTCTTATGTCTGTTTATCACTCACCCCCGTTCCCTCCTCCATCCTGAACTTCAGTTTGGGAAGATCTGGTTGCATCCAACAAGGCCTTTAACCTCCCATCCTGGAGGAGGGAACAGGGGTGAGTGATAAACAGACGCAGAGACAACAGGGCCAGGCCCTTCAGCTTTCGGAAGCTGTAAACTTGCACGGAGCGGCCTCCTTTTCTGCAACCGTTAATCCACTTTCCATCTCTATGAATTTGCCTTTTCTAGATATTTCTATAAAGATGGGGTCGTGCACGGTCTAGTCTGTGTGTCGGCCTTCTCTCACTTTGCATAATGTGCCTGAGGGTCGCCCCCGTTGGGACTGCAGCCCAGTCCTGTCTATCAGTGAACTGTATTTCACCGTAAGGACGTGCTACGCTTTGTTTACCCCTTCACCGGCTGATGAACATTCTTGCTGGAACATCGGCATGCATAACTCACTTATTTTTAATAATAATCTAACTGTGTGTGTGTAAGTTGAGCAAGAAAGGAGAGTTGTAAAACTAGAAGTGATATTCAAGGAAATGGCTCCCTCATTTTTACTTTTACTACTGCTGTAAAAGTTAAGGTGCTGTTCACTCATATTTCTGTCTGATTCATAACATGCACCCACTGGATTAGCTCTGAGGAGTACTGTGGCCCAGGAAAATCAAGGAGTACTTCAGTCTCGTGGTATTGTGAAACCAAGGACAAGACTAGGAATGAGAAACAAACTGTTTAGCAAACCAGCTCATGCGAGCCTTCGGACGTCAGAAATGAAGAAGTAGAAAGCTGAATGAGGGGGGGCCACCCATTCAAAACGAAGCGTCTTGTCTATCTGGTATATTTGTGGTTTTGCATGGAATCTTTTAAGGATACTTCAGGATTTGAAAATGGATACCTAGAAATTACCAGGTATCTTTTAGAGGAAACAAAAGAAGGCCCACAGCCTGCCCGAAAGAACGGATTGTGCAAATCAAGCCTGCAGGAGAGCCGTAGCGGAAGTGCTCGGGAGCAGGAGAGGAGCATAGGAGGGAAAATCGAGTGGGGACTCATTTTGCTGCCTTATTCTAGAAGCAGCATCCAGGTCTCCATGTGGGACTTTTCTCTCCATCTTTCCTGATCCCTGGGGCTGGGGTGTGGCTCATGCTCCCTTACCAGCTCTCTCTGTGTGGGGGGTTTATCCAGGCCTCAGTGAGTGTGCTGGCACAGCGGCTGGTTCGGAGACAGGCATATGGTTGAGGTCAGTTGGCCTGAAGTTTATATTGTTTCTGGTGGGATTGGGGGGGGGGTCATAGGTAGGGAGGCTATTGGGTTTCTTCTGAAGTTGATGAGCTGATAATGGAAGTCTCAGGCTATCGGTGCCACCACGTGAAAGTAGCCTGCTGGCAGGAGAAACTGAAGGAGACAACGCTGAGTCCTGAGATGCACAGAAAGGATTTCTGAAAACATCCCTTCAGCATCTGGATGGAGCAGAGCCTGAATAAATACCTCCTCCCTCTCTCCAGTTGGAGATGGGCTTTTGTTGCTTTCAGTAGAAAGGGTGTTGACTCTGCTTGTGTCTGGAATAAGGAGAGGTTGTCAGAATCAGTTTTTAAAAAATGAGAGTGACATGCTGACTCTTGTCCCTAAGTGTCATGGAGGAAATTCTCATGCACTCAAGTGTTTCTGGCTGTGCTTTAGAACACAGAACACAATTCATTTGCCCTTGTGCTGAATCTTTGATCCACCTGCCCATAGCTCTCAGGTTCCTTTCCCTGCAAACTTTTGCCTCGAAAGGGAATCCTACTTGTGCTTGCCCAGGGCGCTGTCTGTACCTGCCCAGGGGACTGGTGAGGTCTGGGCTGTCTTGTTCACTGCCACATCCCAAGCACCTGTTCCACATGAAACACTATTCATGATGGCAGATGAGAAGAAATCTTAGCCCTGGAGAAGAAGAAAAGGCAAACACAGAATGGAGCATTGTTGAGCCAACATGAAATAATACATACAAAGTTTCCTAGCATGGAGCCTGGCTCCCACTAGCATCATTCCTATTACTAATATTGTTACTATTATCATTAAAGACTATTAGTGAGTCACCTTATGACTGAAGTTCCCTAAGCCCCAGGCCACAGGAACGGCAAGCCGGAGAGCAAAGCTTCATCTGTATTTACAGCTGTTGCCCATCACTCGCATCACAGCCTGAGCCCAGTCAGAGTACCAGCTGGGGCCTGGTGGTCTGGATTTCTAGAAGACGCCATTGATGGTGTTGCTGTTAGTCTGTCTGAAGACCTGGCATGGCGAGGCCAATGCTAGAATTATTCCCATATTTCTTGGTGAGGAAGCAGAAATAAACTGCTCCAGGCTGGTGACAGACAATGAGAAGGAGCATACTGGGTTGCATTTAGGTTTTGCCTGTCTCTAAAATTCATAGCAGTTCTAGGATACACCCTTAATCTATTTGAATGAATGAAGTATGAGGTCCCAAGTTGCCCCATGACTTCATTTGCTCAGTCCCCAGGAGTTTTCTGAGTGTTGCTGTGGGTCAGGTAGGGGCCAGGCATGTGGTTGAAATCGGAGAAGGGTGAGGTAGAGCTCACCTCCCCCTGACATTCCCAGTTTGGAGAGGTCCTGGGAAGAGGGAGGGGCCGCAAATAGATAATGAATATCTTTTGTTTCTTCTGGGCATCCGGGTTTAAGAAGTTGACTTAGCACTTTGCTGCTCTTGCAGAGAATAAATCCCTTGCTCTAACACCAGTGACTCACATGCATTTTACTGAAGATTTTGTGGGGAGAGAACAGGTTTCTTTGCACCCCACGCAGCAAACAGCTTAGATGATGCCACCACTAGACTTCTGGACTTTCCTTATCTCTTCTCTCCACTCTCCCCAGGCAGCTTCTGAATCATCCTCCACCTGCTTTTGCTGAGTCTCTGAGCTCTCTACCAGGCAGGGGCAGAGCCTGGGCATGCAGCCTCCTGCTGAAAGTTTCAGAGCCGCTGCCACCCAGGAAACTCAGATTGTCTTATTGTCATCATATCCTATAGTGACAATAGCCCTTGAGAAGTGCTGTGATGTGGATCCATAGAAAAATCATGGGGTCACCAAAGAGGAGGTGAGTAGGGTGATATTGGAGATGCTGGCAGAATTTTCCAATATTCTACCTTTCCTTATCTCCCTTAATTAGAAACATTTCAGTAGAATTCTGCCTCTTTTAGTATAATACAAGTAGGAGGGCAGATCAGAAGTTACCTTGAATCATCTACTCCAGTGGTTTGTTTTTGTTTATGTTGCTTTTAGCTAATTATTTTTGCAAAAGTGTAAGGTCAACCTGTAAACCCAGTGGAACAGCGGCCGTCTCCCAGGGCTTGGCATCTTTACGCTTCTCCTTCCAGGCTGGCTGGGTTTCCTCTTTCCCTGATCTGTTTTCTCCCCATGCCCCCTACCCCCGACATGAGCCCCTGAAGAATTGGTACACTGGCCTCTGTGTGTGTCAGAATACTCTTGGTTATAAATGACAAGCAGCTTAGTGATAGAAGCCCAGGATTAGCGCCGCTGCACGCACAGCTGGATCCTGGAGCTCAGATGCTGCAGTCGGGAATCACCTCTCTCTTTCACCAGCTTTCTTTTCTGTTGGCTTCATCCTCAGGCAAACTGGTCCCTCACTACCAGGTAGCCTGGTAACCAGGGACCCCAGAAAATAGGACCTCTTTGTCTCAATAGTTCAAGTACAGATATTGAGTCTTTCTGGGCTCTGCAGATCACAAGCCCGGCTGCTGTCGCCAAAATGTGAAGGTCTTTTGTTGTCAGGTGTGGGCCAGGGACCTACCTTGGGGCTGATATCGAGCTGGGGTCTGTATGACCCAGGCCACCATGTGTGCAGAGGCAGTAGTAACCTGTCACTGCCGTAGACAAGGACAGTAGCTGAAAACTGCCCATCAAATCCAGCTCTATCCGTTGTCTAGACAGTGTGACCCAAACCCCATGTGCCCATGTCAGGGGAGCCAAGAGCCACACAGTGGGGGGCAGAGGGGAGAAAGGCTGTCCTGAATTTCAGCTCCCAGTTTCCTCCGTTCTTCCCCTCTTTCTTCTCGGGGTGGGGTAAACAGCTTTTCCCTTCCTGATAAACAGAGTCCTTCACAGCCACTCTCCTGGTACTTATCCTAAGGGCCATCTGTGGCATTGCCGTGTGTTCCCTCTGATGCCAGCGGAATGTGCCAGCCCCTTCAAAATCCAGCACACATCACTGAATCAACAGGATACACCCAGGAAAGGATTTTCCGCCCTACAATTAACAACACAATAAACTCTGGCAGGATTGTGTGTGTATCTAGTTCAGTGACTGGGTCTGCGCTCTGTGAAGTGTTTAGAGAATTTAGCTGATTATTGGGGTATTTTGTAAGAAATGCACTTGTTTGGCAAGGGCAGCTCCCATCATTAGCTGAATTCTTCATTTCCACTCAGCCGATAGCTCTGGGGATGGACACAATTTTGGTGTGGCCTAATGAACAACATGGCAAAAGAGAAGAATTTGTAAGAACTTTTCTGTGTTTGTGACACTTTGATAGAAAGGGTATCTATAGTGAAGCTTAATGAATTTTCATAAATGGATCAAGAAATAGAATGATACCGACAGCCCCAAACCCTTCCTTATGCCAAGAAACAAATCATTTTCTTGTAAAATAAAATCCTAATTAAGTAGCTACTGGATTCCTACTTGGCTTATGAGAACTTGTTTTGCATCACTTCCTAGTCTAAGAGCGACGTATCTTTTATTCTTTCTTGGTGAGTATTGAACCTGAGGCTGATGTTCCCTTCAGAGGAATCCTGACCACTGGGGGACTGTGTCCAGGGATGGCTTATCATCTATGGCAGATACACAGGGGCAGCCTTTATTGCGTACCTATTATTTCAGCTCCAATGTTGAGTTCTTCACATTTATCTCACTTTGCTTTTTAAAACAGCTTTGAAAAGTGTGCAGTCATTATTATCCCATTTTACAGATGAGTAAGCTGAACCTTAGTGACTATCTCACAGCAGATAAAAGATACAGGATTTGAACACGGGTCTGTTGGACCTCAGAGGCTGGAAAACAAAATCAGAAGGGACCTATGGGAACCAAGGTTTGTTTTAACGCCACTGTGCTGTTAATCACACACTTGGTGAATTTACCACTTCCCTGATAAACTTTGGAGTTTTGGTTCAGCTCACAGCCTGGTGAAAAAGAGAAGTTAGCAGAAAACTCAAACGCGTGGTAGGTTCTCTGGGAGGGGGAAGTGTGCGGGTGCCGGGAGCATTGCCGAAGCCAACCAGCTCCTCCTTGAGGGCTTGGGAATGTGACAAGGCCTGACATTCCCCCCCTGGCTCCCTGGAATTAATGGATTATTTGCTAACCTAGTACAACCACATTTTTTTTTTTCTGAGCACTGTTTTCCAGGCGCAATGACAGGATATTCATATATATCACCTTGTCGACCTGCACAAAAGCAGGACGCCATCAAGTTCAGTCTCAATGTGGCATCCCAGTCAAAGGAGAAAAGTTGGAAATGAAGAAATGAGTAGAATTCAGGGGTCCTCAACTGGACGCAACTTTATGCCCCAAAGGACAGTCTTACCACATGTCACGTGTCAGGATTTGGGGGGGCTACTGACCTCTCACGGGTAGAGGCCACAATGCTGCCACACGCCCCAGGGCACAGGATGACACTGCCACAGAGAATGACCCTGGGTCCACAGGTGTCAGCAGGGCTCAGTCTGAGAAACCAGGAGGTGCAGGGCCAGTCTGTGCTGCGGCCTCCCCAGGGAACGCCCGAGGCCACGGGCCAATTGTAGCCACACCTCTTGAGAACCCTGACTCTGTCTGGAGCTCCCTCTGGACCTGTCGTGTGTATGGTAGCTTTTCTCTCTTCCCCCAGGCTCAGTGGGGTTCCTGAGTTCCTCTCTCTCCTCTTGCCCCACTTTGGGACCTTCTCCCCAGCCCCGAATAGTTGTTTTCTGAGTCTAGATTTTCTCCAACGTCAAGCACTCAGACATTCTCTTCATGATTTTATCATGTCCTTGTTATCACAGTGAACTCACTTGTTTCAAGTCTCAAGTAACACTATTTAAGAAATTGTGAATTTTGGGCAGCGCCTGTGGCTCAGTGGGTAGGGTGCCAGCCCCATATACTGAGGGTGCTGGGTTCAAACCTGGCCCCGGCCAAACTGCAGCAAAAAATAGCTGGGTGTTGTGGCGGGCGCCTGTACTCCCAGCTACATGGGAGGCTGAGGCAAGAGAATCGCCTCAGCCCAGGAGTTGGAGGTTGCTGGGAGTTGTGACGTCATGGCACTCACTGAGGGCAAAAAAGTGAAACTGTTTCCAAAAAAAAAAAAGAAGAAAAAAGAAATTCTGAATTTTATCAACATTATAATGTACATTTAAACATATGATTTGAGATAGAGCCTCAAGCTGTCACCCTGGGTAGAGTGCTGTGGCATCACAGCTCACAGCAACCTCCAACTCCTGGGCTCAAGAGATTCTCTTGCCTCAGCCTCCTAAGTAGCTGGGACTACAGGTGTGCGCCATAATGCCCGACTATTTTTTGGTTGTAGCGTCATTGTTGTTTGGTGGGCTCCGGGCTGGATATGAACCTGCCAGCTCAGGTGTATGTGACTGGTGCCTTAGCCACAGGCGCCGAGCCTACTTGAACATTTTATTCTACTAAAATTTTAAAAATTGACCTATGTTGATATGTGCATCGTCAAGCCGTCCTGCATGCCTCCGGTGAGACTCCCTCTGTGCTTTGGGAAATTCTGGACTAAACTTTCACCTTCTCCTCTACTACTAATGGCAGCTGTAAGCAGGAGCCTCGGGGGAGAGGGGGAGGCAACTTGCAGGCAACTTTGGAAATTTCTAGAGGCTGGCAAGTGGTAGGAAAGGGGCTATAAAGTTCCTATGTTAATAATTTTGGGATGCTGTTACATTTCATTTAATCTTCATAAATACATTTGGCCAGGTAAGCAGGTGGAACCTTTTTTTATAGATGAGCAAATGAGACTCCCGTAGGTGAGGAGACTCATCTCAGGATTCAAACCCAGGTCTGTCTGACTCCCCCAACGCCTTATGTCCCCCCTTGCTGTCACGATAGCCCAGGCTCGAGTGTCCTTACATGTTGGTTTTTATCTATATCCCTTTGGCCACTAAAGGAAAGTGGATTCAATGCCTAAGTAGGGTACTGCAGTGATTCTGCCTTGGGGATGGGGTGACCAATGAATTAACAAACGAATTAAAATCATGGTGTTTTTCTAGTCTCAGAAGTTAAGCATTTTCAAACCTGACTGTCCTGCTTCATAAAATGTCCAGTAGGTTCCCACATGATGATCTGAGAAAGTGGCTGCAGAGGACACAGCAATACCCTAAAGTTTAGGGCTGTCCACCAGAGACATAGAGGTCAGCAAAACGCACATGTGGACTGTGCTTTATTTCTTTGATGCACTCCCCAGGGCTACCCACAGTCTTTGGAAAACTGTAGCAAGTTGAATAATAAGTTGGGGTTTAATTTTTATGACATCTCTCTAGAAATAAATGCTTTTAGGAACATGTGAATTCACAAGTGGTAGAAACAAGCATCAAAGTTTCCACGGTAACATGTGGCTCTGATGCCGTGGGGTTCCAGCTCCATTGTCCATGCTGTCTCTGTGAGAGGAGCCAGGGCCACCGGTTGGATTGGGGTTGGGGGCTCGACAGTCCTAGTTTGAGTCTCCACTTGTTGGCTGAGGTCCCCTGGGCAAGCTCCTTAACCTCTCTGAGTTTTAGATGCCTCGTCTGTAAAATCAGGATAATCATAGTATGTGCCTGGTAGGGTTACTGCAGGGCTCGAGAGCAAGAGCCTAGAATGTACTTACACCATCCCTGGCATGCGGTCAGCTCTCCACGTGGATGAGCACTTTTGGCTTCTCGTCATGTTCATTTCAAAGTCCTTTGTGCCCGGGCTGTTTAAGATGTGATTCTCAGATCAGCAGACACATCCCTGGGGAACTTGTCAGGGTCATGAATGCAGAATCTTAGTCTCTACCCCAGACCTGCTGAATCAGATTCTGCACTTAAATAAGGTCCCAGGTGATTCTTCTGAGCATTCCCCTTTGGATATGTCATCGTAAACTAATGAGGAGGGGGGCTGCATCCGTTTAGATTATGGAAAACTGCTCACAGCTGCACGTTGGCAGCAAAAAGTTATCAGCAGCAGGATGCTGGGACCCTGACTAGCTGGCATTTCTGGACGTAGTCCCTCCAAGACTAAGTTTCTTTAAAATGACTCACCTATTTTAGAAGATTGTTAATGGGACAAAATGAAATAATATGAAAACTGATATAAAAGGTGAAAAGTAAGTTATTTTTATCTTGTTGGCATAGAGAAAAGGACATCCTAATCTATAGAGCTTATAATGCCATTTTCAAAGGCTTCGGCTTCCCATTCTAAACATTTACCTGCTGAGTGACCATGGACAAGTCCTATTATTTGGTGTCTTGATTAAAATCATGGGGAATAACAGTGGCCCAGGAAACACTTGCCTGGTATTTTTGGAAACTAAATGGGAGAGTTTTGTAGTTTGGCTAAAAGGTATTGCCCTAGAAAAGACCAGTGCTGGGATCAATGGGGCTGTTTATGCCGTGTACAAAATCAGCAACTGAGTTGCAGTGTAACCTCTGACGGCCACAGGCAGGGGTCACCAGAGTGATTCCGGTGGTGCGTTGCAAAGTAACACCCGTTTGGCTTCCACAAAAGCTTTTTATTGATTCCGAACATCACAGTCAAAGCAAGAAACAAATGACTTTGCTTATATTAGCAGAAAATCTCCAAACAAAACAACACTGGATATATTCTAGCACAGGAAAAACACAATTGTGCACCAAGACTCAGCTTTAATACATGAATTCCTAAGAGGGGTGAGGTGAGAGAGGACAGCTGGGAAACTGACTGGAGTTCTCAGGGGCAGGAAAGGACCTGCGACGCCAGCGCTGGGTAATGGCTCTGGCCTTGCACTTCTAGGAATGAATTGCTGCACTTAGCAAGACTTAGCAAGGTACAGATGCTGATAACAGAGTCACCCACCCTCAACAACAGATCTAGCCAAAGGAGCCAGGAACCCCAAAACATGCTCTTCACAATTTCGTGTGACGGAGATGCAATTTACTGTGAGTAAGCAAAAGGTCTCCCAAGAGGGCCACGTGGCAGTTTCTCAAACTATGGGAACTACAGGAAAGCAATTTATTATAAGCATGGTATCCCACCCTCACCTACAATTCTCTCTCTTGTTTTAAAGGAAGCAAAGGAATAATAGAAAAAAGGATTTTTAAAAGGAGTAATTTATACTTTAAAATAGCAAAGCATCTAAATAATAAGTACACAAGTATATTCTGATTGTTCTAAGTATCTTCTTCCTCCTTTATTAGAGTTTTGAAGGTTGCTTTAGATATAATGTGTAAAAAAACTCAGCCACAGCAGACAGCACCCCCACAACAGCAAAACTAGAAATGGGTGACAGCCCATGCTATTCTGGGGTAGGGGGGTGGCAGCCCATGCTGTTTTGGGACGGAGGTGACAGCCCACGCTGTTTTGGGGTGGGAGGATGAGCAGAAGAGGGGGACACAGCTTAGCATTGCTTCTTTCAAACAGGTGGTTGTTTTGGGGTGACTGCCTCACTGTACATAGGGTAATAGAGGGGAAACTTGGGCTCATGGAATAAAGGCAAAGCTCCCTGGAGCTGACAGCTGGAGGTTGCTGCTGTCGCAGGGCTGGTTGCGAGGATGTGAATCACCCTTGCTGTTTATGAGTATGCTCTGGCCAGGGACTCAGCAGGCAGCGTTACAAGCCCTGGTGTATGGAAAGGTGTGAACGCAGCACCCAGGGGAGCCCCCACCGATTCCTCCGGGTGACTATTTGGGAAATGGGGGTTTGTGACTTACCCACGTTGGGATCCTTTCAAAGAGTCTGTTACGTTAGCTCATCTTTCTATCTTCTAAGGACATTTTCATCCTCTTCTCTTCCTAACCACCTTGGCTGCTCGGAAGGCCCCAGCGCTTGGCGGCCCCGCCGTCCTAGCCCAGGCCGACGCCGTGGCAGCCGCAGAGGATTTCCCGGAAGGTGTTCCGCAGCTCCAGGCTCCGGAAGGCGTAGATGAGCGGGTCGATGACCGAGTTACACATGATGAGCACCAGGTAGGTGTTGAAGTGGGCGGCGTAGCAGACGCAGTAGGGGTTGGTGGGGCAGGTGATGATGAGGACCAGGTGCAGGAAGAAGGGGGCCCAGCAGCAGACGAACACCCCCAGCAGGATGGTGATGGTGACGGCGCCCTTCATGCACGAGTGCTGCTGCGGGGCCGCCCCGTCGGCGGGAGGCAGAGCCGCGATGCGCTGCGCGTGCAGCCGGGCGAACAGGAACATGTGCACGTAGAGGGTGCCCATGAGCAGCAGCATGGCGAAGAACATGGTGATGAGGCACACGATGACCATCTTGCTCTCCGAGTAGACGATGAACACCACGCCGCAGACGCCGCAGCAGAGCCAGATGGCGGCGATGAGCGTGAGCGCCTTCCGCGCCGTCATGATGCTGTGGTAGCGCAGCGCGTAGAAGATGGTCACGTACCTGTCCACCGCGATGGCCAGCAGGTTGCAGATGGAGGCCACCAGGGAGATGCAGATCATGGAGTCGAAGACGTTGTCCATGTGCTGGATGAACTGGTCCTCCAGGCTCAGGTAATCGCTGTGCACCACGGCGATCATGATGGTCTCCAGGGCGTTGGACACGCTCACCAGCATGTCGGCCACCGCCAGGCTGCAGAGGAAGAAGTACATGGGGGAGTGCAGGTTGCCGTTCCTGACCACGGCCAGGATGACCAGGACGTTCTCCAGCAGGCTGACGAGGCCCAGAGCCAGGAAGACCTCGGGCTTGATGAAGACCTGCTCGCAGAACGCGCTGCCGCTCTGGTTGCTGAAGGACGGGGCTTCGGGGTGCTCGGAGCTGTTGGGCAGCGTGGGCTGAGCGGGGGGCAGGCAGCACGAGGCATTCATGGCTAGCGGCAGGGTCTGGGGGAGCTGCTGCTGCCGGCGGCGAAGGCGAGATCTCCCTGCCGAGCCCTTTTGGACACGTGTGCAGTCTAGGAACGTTCCTCCCCGCGATGCTTGAAGAGGAGACGAGAGGAGAGGGAGAAGAGTCAGCAGCTTGGAGACCTAGAGAAAACTTTCCTCTGCTTCTGCAGTTTCACAGCTACCCTTATCAGCTGCCTCTTCTCTCGGCCTCTTCCCCTCCTCTGTCTCTGCTCACGTTCCCACCTGGGATCAGAAAATCTGCCACTGGTTGCTACAGTTACGACTCTTTTCACAGCAAGACTGGGGATGTGTTACCTGTCGCTAGACGTGAAGGGAGAACACTCAGGTTTTATACATCAGCCAAGGGCAAACTACTCCTACTTGATCTTCAACGCGGCGAGATGACCACTGAGCATCGCGCACCTCTCTGACTGACAGCCGGCACCTGCTCCGGCCGCCGCCGAGATGCGCAGCCCCCCGGCGCCCTCTGCAGGCCGACGGCTCCCCCGCTCGCCGGCTCCGAGAACGGCCGCAGACTTCAGGTGGGTGCGTCCGCCCTTTCTTTGTCGGTTCGTTGGTGCATTCATTTGTAGCTGTTTTGAGAAAACATTTGCTGAGCACCTACTCTGTGGCAGGTCTCTGCTGGGTGCAGGGAATATCGTGATGGGTGAAACGGTGGCTGTCCCAGTGTTCCCGGAACTCGGAGTCTGGGATGGAGAATAGAAAACAGCAAAAGTACCAGAACCAGGAAAGCACGGGGGGAATGGGGAGCAGATAGGAGGGCTCCTAACCTGGATGGTTAAGGAAAGTTTCTGGAGGAAAAAGCATCAAGAATTTTTGATTTCAAGGAAGAAGAGGTGATGAGCTTGGTATAGCCAGGGTTGAAATCTGCAGAAAAGAAAGCTTGAGGGGTTTGAAGCACTGAGAGTGGTTTGCTGTGGCCAGAGTGTGGACTGGGAGACACCCATCTGAGAAATGAGGCTGCAAAGATTTGTTTTTTAAAGTTGAGGGGTGCTTATCCTGAAGGCAGCAGGGGCTGTGGGAGGGATGGAGGGAGGGTAGGAAAGAGATGGGGTCGGCATTTTGAAAGCTTGATGAGAGTGTAGTTAAGGAGTCCAGGGTAACAGGTAACACAGAGTCCCAGGGAGAGGCGATGTGGCCTAGAGGTAAGGTCTGGGTGTGGGGGTGTAGAGGGCAGAGATATTTAGGAGGCAGGATAATGGAGAACTGAGGCTGACTCAATATAGGAAGGTGGGAAAGGAGCAGCTAGAAATACCCCTACTATCTTCTTAGATAGTGGGGAAGATAGAGATGTTTTATACTGGGAAATGCAGAAGGCAGAATTTAGCAATTGCTCTACTAAAGTGGTGTTGTGCTTGGAAATATGGTTTGATACTTGGTTCATGTAAGATTTGGTTATGCACATGGATCATACATACTCAGAAAACAGGGAATCTCATCATCCCTAAGCATGTGCACATACACACACATTCCTGATGGATTAGTGATCCATTCCTTGTCTAACTATGCATGCAGGTGTGTGTGAAATAGAAAAAAATATGCACATGAAAATAGGATACTCAGCTTTTTGGCCAGAGACGCTGTCTTCCAGTAATTCACCAAACTGACTAACACAAAGGGAAAGAGGAGAGGCACCCGCTACATGTTCTCTAGGCCTTTTAGAAAACATGGAGTTGTTCCTTTGGCCACATATGTGCGAATCTACAAGAAAGGTGATATTGTAGACATCAAGGGAATGGGTACTGTTCAAAAAGGCATGCCACACAAATGTTACCGTGGCAAAACTGGAAAAGTCTACAGTGTTACCCAGCATGCTGTTGGCATTGTTGTAAACAAACAAGTTAAGGGCAGGATTCTTGCCAAGAGGATTAATGTTTGTATTGAGCATA
>CAUYRH010072576.1:0-92896 GCA_963574655.1 Perodicticus potto
TGTGTTTGTTGTTTGGTATTAATTTCTAAAAAAATAAAATTTTTTTATATTAATTTTCCAAACAAAACCAAAATAAATAAATTTTTTATTAATTAACTTGCAATCATTTTTAAAAAAAAAAAAAAAAAGCTAAAATAAGGAAATGTCATTCTTTACCATTTCTTGCTAGCTGGGTACACATTTCTGAGCATGAGGCATTAAAAAACAAGCAGGCAAAAACCTTTTTTTTAAGTATATTTTTTCCAGAGCATAAAAAGCTTCCTGAATCATTCCATTTTATTTACTGTAGATTCAATCATTCTTTAGTGAGCAAAACATGCAGCCCATTCTCTTGGTTATGCTTGCCTGGCTTTCCAAATGCCCTCAAAACTGGGATGATGAATCACATACTTTGGCCCCACTGTGCCAATTAATAGTAAGCAAAAGAATTCCACACAGCCAAGATTGGACTTTCTGCTGGTGTGTGTATGGGGGATGGGGGGACTCCTTCAGTCAATGGCTTTCAGAAGGTCTTCAGAGCAGGTGTTGTGACTCCCTAAAATTCCTTTCCTTCTGGAACATTCTATGTGGTTCTTCAGTGCCCCTGGGTTGGGGGTGGGCTTTGATCAGGAAAAACTATGTTCCTAGAATTAGCCTGGAGCTTCCCCAGGTATAAACCACAAAGGAAAAGAATGGCTGACAGCTACGCCATTTCAACTCCTCCAGGTCTCCGTTCCTTTCTCTGAATTATGAAGCAAAAGTGGCTGTACGCACAAAGGCAAAAATAACAACAACAAAAATGCCCAAACACACCCAGTCTTGGCTGCCAGCAAAGCCCGATTCTGCTGCTGAAAAAGAACAGTTGCTACAGTGCAGCTGGAGGAGCTCTTCCAGGGCACTGGTAATACCATGGCTGTTAATGAATTATTTTTCGCCAGAATGTCGGATTCTTCCTGTGCTCCAGTAAACAGTCTGCTTCTGCCATGTGAAACAAAATCAGCTCCTTCTGAGGAGCCCAAAGAGGTCAGCCAAGGGTCCCCTGTGGGGGCAGGCCCCTCAGGAGCCAGAGCCACAGGCGCCTGACCTATAAATCACTGCAGTCCCAAGTTCATTATCCCATCCCTTTCTGTGTATTCATGCCATGCCCAGTACCCAGGGAAGGGCCCAGGAATGCATGGCCACGGCTGTGATGATACCAGTGCCAGCCCAAAGCCCTCCCTAACCCCTCGGAACTTTCCTTGGAGCAGGTTTCCTCATCTGCAGAACTCCGGGTGTGTGGAATTGGGCTTCCCTGCACTTATGCTGCCACCCTCACGGAAATTTTATTTACGTCCTTGCTCTTGTTTTCATCCTCTTTTCTGCTTTCTCTCCTTCAAGATTGGCCCTGTCCCCCAAACAAGCCGCTCTCGTCATGAGGGTGTCTAGTTGGGACATTATTCTCCAAGAAAAACATCCCTGAGAAGGGTATTACTTTAAGCTGCTACTAGAGCAGGTGTCAAGGAAAATCCCCATCAGATAAGGACGCTGGCCTGCGGTGGGCAGGGTGGGGGAAAGGAGCCATTTTATTCAAGCCAGTCCTGCCTCTGCCCCCTTCTGCACTGTTCATTCCCTTAGATTTCCGGAGCCCATGTTCCTTACAGAACATGACTTAGCCAACATGCTCATGAATAGGCTTCCTGGGGACCTCCCACAATGGCACCTTGATGCCAGGCACTGTGGCTACTGACTCAGCCCCCTGCCTCCCATCTGCCATGGAGATAGAGGGTGTTTATGCCCTCAGAACATCTGAAGCTTTAAGTCATAAGGTTAGTGGTTAGTTTGCTCCAGAGCAGAGCTGTCTAATAGAAATATACATGTAACTTTTCAAGTAGGCACATTAAAAAAAAGAATCAAGTGACATTAATTTAAATACTATGTCTTATTTAACTAATTCACAGGTTCAAAACATTATCATTTCACCATGTAATCAATGTAAAGATTATTAATGAGTTATTTTGCATTCTGGTTTTTGTACTAATTCTTAGCAATCCAGCTCATATATTATACTTATAGCACATCCTACTTGGACCAGCCACCTTTCAAGTGTTCCATAGCCACATGTGGCTATTGGCTACAATATGGAACAGTACGGATATAGGACATTTCCATCATCATGGAAAATTTTATCAGTGCTATGCTGAAAGACCAAAAAGCTGTGGGAAGAGAAGTGACAGGTGTGAGCAGAGTGTGCTCTAGAATTCTCCAGAATTACTGAGTTCTTACAGCTAATTACATCAGAAATTGGAATGACAAGGAATGGGATGTTCTAGGAGCCCAGGCCTACCTCTAAGTGGGAATTAAAGGTGGATATTACGACGAGTCCTGGGACCATGCACCGTCTGAAAGTTTGTGTCCCCTCACGAATCATAAGTTGAAATCCTAACCATTAAGGTGATAGTATGAAGAGGTAGGCCTTTGGTAGGTGATTAGGTCATGAGAATGGAGCCTTCATGAATTGGATTAGTGCCCTTATAAAAG
Source organism: Perodicticus potto (assembly GCA_963574655.1). NCBI lineage: Eukaryota > Metazoa > Chordata > Mammalia > Primates > Lorisidae > Perodicticus > Perodicticus potto. Next base: position 2,497 of record CAUYRH010072576.1, read on the forward strand.
AGACCCTGGAGAGCTTGCTTGCCCCTTCCAATGAGATGGGACTACCTACGAATTAGGGCCCTTACCAGATCAGAATCTGCCTTCTGATTTCAAGGTTCTTTTCTAAGCACCAACGGAGGCAAGAAAAGCTTCATCTTTGTCTGCTACACCCCTTTTAATAAAAGGATTTGTTCTTTAAAATTTGGACTCAGTCAAAAGGCTGCACTTAAGGACCTAGTAGGCCACATGTAGCCTCAAGAGGAACATTTACAGCCCTCTTCCCATCACCATTCGCCCCTGTGCTGGTGCCTTGATCTTGGGCTTTCCAGCCTCCAGAACTGTAAGAAATAAATTTGTGTTGTTTATAAGACACCCAGTCTATGGAATGTTATTATAGCAGCCTGAACAGACTAAGAGAAACCATGCCTACATTGTAGGGGGCTGCCCCACAGCAGAGAGAAAGCCAGTAAGTATGACCATACCCAAGACATCTGCTGCTTGAGCTGCCTCCATCTTAGCTGTTCTGGTCTATTCAGGGCAGAGATTGGGACAAAAGATCACCAAAGTCATGTACTTCTTTTAATAACAATTCTGGGTCTGCAATCTAATTTGGTGAAGCAGACACAGAAACATGATCAAATTATGTGCGCCTATGTCTGCGCATGCATGTGTATTTGTGTGTGTGTGTTCTTGGCTGGTGAGAGAAGGAGCATAATAGCATAATGAGCAAAACCCAGAAGTACTAACGTGGCGGCCAAAATCACCTTCTCACCAGCTGCCATAAGAGCACAGGGGAACAGCAAACTCAAGAGGCTCATCAGAAACCATGAGCCACGAAGGAGAGGCCTTGAGTCTGGAAAGAATGAGATGATGGGCACCCGGGCAGATGATCAGGTGGGAGGGAGAAGTGGTAATCAGAAGCATTCTCCACAGATAAGAGCTGCCAACTCTATATCAAGGACGTCACCCTGATCCCCAAATCAAGCTTAATTCAGAATTCCACACGGGCATTTATGTGAGGGAAAAGTGCAATTAGCCATCTTTCCCTCCCAGTCTCTGAAGTCTCTGTTATATCTGATCAGGGAGGCAGCAGAATCAGAAACAACTCATATATGGATTCGAAAGCAGGCTCTCCTAGTGACTGAGAATTTCTAAGGGTTTAAAGGATACCAGGTGGCTGGAAGGGGCTAAGGAACTTACTTTGGCAATCATCTGCATAACAAGTCCCCTCTTCGTTTTCATTTAGAGTGTTTACTTGGCATATCAAAAACACTTCACCCACCCTTTGGTTCTCCCAGGGATCTCGGGCTAATTACTTAACCCGTCTGAGCCTCAGTTTCTTCATCCTCAAGATGGGAATAATACTGCTCACCTCCCATGGCTGTTGTAAGGAATAAACTAAGGCTTGTCAGTGGGGATCGACCAAGGGCTAAAATTGGGCCATGACACCAGGAATTTTAGGTCCCCAACCAAACAGACAAATGTCAGGATTTCTCCCTGCTGAGTCTCCCCTAACAGTGATTCACAGCTCTTTCCCCATCACCATTCACTCCAGCTCTATTATGTAGTTACTCAACTCTCATTTATGAAGCAACAGTTGGGTGTTGAAGATGAAAGGGAACAGTCTTTCCATCAGAAATGGATAGGGACCATTTTGTTGGGACTGGGCTTCCTCCCTGGTGGGCTTCCTCTGCCCTACACACACCAATCAGGTACGATATTTTATAAAGAGGGAGGGGCTGAAAACTTTTGCCTTTGTGATAAATAAGTAAGAGACCTGGAGCAGGGGTAGAGAGACATGTCACCACTTTAAATCATAACCACCAAAGCCTGGAATCAGACACACGACTAGAAATTTCTCTGACCCTCAGATTCCTTATCTGTAAATTTTTGCTTCCATCACAGGGTTGCCAAGAAGGTTTCCCACGTGTGAAGCACCTGGCAGACAGAGGCCAACCATGAATGTTAGTGCCTTTCTCAATTTATTCTCCTTCAGCCCCCTCCTCCCCCAAAATTTACATAGTAGAAGAACCAGGAGAAGGCACACTTGCTATTCTCTTGTCGTAGATGCAGAGCGTGCCATGCGTGCTTCTCTGCACATCCAGAACGTCTCCATTCTGTGTCAGTGGATCTGGGGAGGCCAGGTCATTATAGCCAGAGCTCTCTGGCTGCCAGTGCTAGGGCACTCCTGGCAACGCCTCATCACACACCTCCCAGCCTTTTCTTTCTCTTTCTTACAGTTTGGATGGCCCTGTCTCAGTGGCTCTGTTTTCTGGATAAAAGATTTTGAAAATTTTTTTAACCCTTCTTACCCAACTGCCCACCAACCAGGTTCTCATGCAGGCATAACCTGGAAAACTGTTTCCTCATTTGTTACTGAAAGGAACGGTTTTCCAGAGCCAAACCTCACCGCTGGAGGTCTTGGCCTCTTCGAATAACAAAGACACCCCCAGGTGGCTGAAAGGTCCCTTGGGCTGGTGCCAGAGTAGCCAGTACCTCAAGTCCCAGTCTGACTTGGCTCCTGGGGCCCCAGCCACCTCCGGATGCCTCTAGTGGGCATGTGTCAGGATGAGATGTGAGTTTCCATATGCAGGACACTGTGTGCATGTATGTGGGGGGTGGGGGGTATAAATGGGTAGCTTCTCTGGGCTTCTAAGGGGCAGAAAAACTCGGATGCCACCAGGTTTATGATTCTGTGCCTTCCAGCCCAGCACCAGCTTCTGCAAGTGGCATAGCTCCTCATGTTCCCCTTTGAGAAGAAAACACTGGGTAAAGGAGAGACACTGGGTGGGAACACAATGCCCGCCAGTGGGTGGCTCCCACCCACTGGCGTCCCTACTGTCCCCCTCCCACACTGCCACCCCTCTGCTGGAACAAAGGCACATCTACACATTTCCAAAGTTATCAGAAGTCTCTTGCTCTACCTTCAAACAATTTTGATGACTCGACAGGAGCGGGACAGACATCTAGTAAAGGTGGGAACGATTCCCTGGGAAAAGCACAGAAAACCTTGCCTGATGAATGCAAGGCTAAGAATTGTTTTCTCCCTGCTGGCTGCTTTTCTCTCTGTTTTAAAGAGAAGCATCCAAGAATCAGCTAAATAAAGGGATCACATCAGAGGACGCAAGATAATGCTAAATCAACAAAAACAAAGACCCAAATGAAACAGAGCGAGCCATGAGAATACCCGGTTATCAAAACTTTGTTTGGCTATATCTATTTATCATCGCTGCACACCCAGGCTCTGCGGAATATCATTCTGTTGATGTCACTTATCCTCAGCAAAATATTTACACATCCTTAAAAACGCCAGATGAGGGGGGCCGACCCGCGTTCTGCCGCAAGCCGCCAGCGCCCCGGGTTCTGGCCAGCTCAGGAGGTAAGGCCACGACAGGGGGTGGCACCGGCAGGCACAGGTAAGAGCTACCAACAGTTCCAGGAACGGGGCCACCCAGTCGCTGCGCCCAGCCGTACCCGACTCTGCAAGCAGCAGCCACATCCCCGATATGGTCTGGGTACCTCCTTCGCCTCCTCCCCTGCCTTTCCCATTGATTAAGTTCTCAAACCATTGTTAAAGCCGGGTTGCTTTTCCTTGGAAAACTGGGCTAAATTCATTAAGCTTCTCCTTCCCACAAAAGGAATATTCATAGAAGTTTGGCAGGCAGCAAGGGAGGCTGACTGCGTGCCATGGGGTGGCTGACAATCCGTTCCTCCAGAGCCACCTTCTTCCTCCGTGCCCCGTCCCTCTCTCCATCCATGCGTCGTGCCCCAAACCCACTCCAGGGACTTCTGATAGGGAAACACAAAGCAGCAGCTGTTTGGCAACATTTCTACCCCTCGCCAGCAACTGTGGTGGGATGCCATTTCCCCACCCAGGCGGAGCTTATCCTGAACAATAGTCGGGCTTTAAATGGCAAACAAGCAAACACACAGAGCACAACCCCAAGCCCGAAAAAGCCAACGCGGAGAGAAGCAGTAACTCCCTCCCAGGCAAAAGGCGCCACTGAAACGCACGCAAAAAAGCAGGGAGAACGCTGCTCGGTGCCTAACATGGCAGAAAGCCCGAGCTGGTGCGGCCACCGCGGGTCTGGGCACTGGGGGGCATCGGGGCTCCCGGGGCGCCGACGCACACTCACCCGCCTCGGGGGGATGCGGGGCTGGCCCGGCGTCACAAAGAGGAGCCCGGCGCGATCTGGCAAAACCCAACTTTCCACCCGGCTCGCCAGGGCCGCCAGATACGTCAACAGAATCCATCTTTCGAAGGGCCTGGAAGGCGCCGGGTTTTCCGGGCCGGGACAGAACAGCAGATCCGGAGGCGGCCCGGTGCGGTGCCCGGGCGCGGAGTCTGCCGCGCACCGCCCTCCGTGCCCGGTGCCAGCGCGGGCGGCGGCCCGAAACCCACTTCGGGGCCCCCGCCCCGCCGCCCGGCGCCGCCTCCCCGGCCGGCCCCGGCCCCGCCGGCCAGTGCGCGGCGCCGGGAGCAGGAGCGGGGCCCCGGCGCGCCGCACGGGCGGCGGCTTCGGCCCGCGTCCCCGCCCCCGCCCGGCCCTCCCCGGCGGCCCCGGCCTCCGGGCGCCGTCCTGCCCCCGGGAGCGGGCCCCTCCCTGGGCGCCCAGCCCGGCGCGCCCCTTGCGTCCCGGTGGCAGGTCCGCTCGGGGAGGGCGGGGGTGACCCCGGCCCGCACGGGGGCGCCGCGGCCGCTACCTAGCAATCGCGGCCGCCGCCTCCAGGAAGCCGCGGGGTGGTCGCGGGTGCGGGAACTCTCCGGTCTGGCCTCGCCGCCGGCCGCCTGAAGGGGGTGCGCAGCGGTGGGAGCCGCCGTCGCCGCTGTCACCGAGCCGCTGTCGCCGCCGCCGCTGCTGGTTGCGCGTGAGCGAGTGTGCGCCTGTGTCCCGGCGAGTGTGTGTCTGCGTGCGGCGCCCGGCCTTTACTATATACACCAAGGGGTGGGAGGAGGCGGGGAAGGGGAGGGCTTGGGGGAGGCGGCGGCGGAGGGGGAGCGGGAGGGGGGCGAAAGGGTACCCGAGGAGGCGGTGGCAGAGGAGGGACAGGTGATCTCGCCCACGAGGAGGGCGTGGCTGTAGGCGGCGCGGGTGGCAGGAGGAAGGGGCACTCGGGTCCGGGGGGACCCGAGGAGCTGGGATCCAACTGCCTGCGGGCGGGCTGGGGACCATTCCAGACCCCAGGATGAAGAGGAGAGAGCAATGGAGCCAGCCCAGGAGGAAGTGACTGGCTGATGGAAGCAGGGGAAGTGGGGAGGGCCCAGCGATGACCCTAAAATGCCAATTGTGATGCGGGTAGAAGATCCTTCTCACAAGGTGGGAGATCAATAAAGACAAAATTAGTGCCCCGGCGTAATCTAATTTCCATCTAAGAGGTGATTCACGTATTAATCCAACCTTTATTAAGCACCTAGTGTTTGCCAGACAGACCCTGGGCTAGGAACTGGAGTTACAGGAATGATGAACATAGGTTTGCTGACCAGTGAATAAATAACAGACTTCAGTAGTACTATTGATCATTTTGAAATTTAAAAGAGAACACTAAATCCTTAAAAATTTTTAGAGAGCAAAGGAAGCAACTACGATGGTTTAATCCCTAAAGATATAAAGATTTTTTTCTATTAATCAAAACAGGATGAAGATATTTGAGAGAGAATGGCAGAGCAGAAATTAATCAGAGCAAAGAACAGTATGAATCTAGCTGTTTTCTGCTCAAATTCCCCTCAAGCCCAGCACTGTCAAATGCTTCCCTCTTGTCGAATTTGGGATGGCCACACAGTTTATATTAGTATGGGAACCTAAACTTGTATTTAAAGGGCTCTATTCTAACCATGCTGTGTTGCAAGCATAACAGGGCAGTATCTAGGGCTGAAATGTGACTTTCCTAGCATTGTTGTCTTGTGGACTCCTTCCTCGACATAAAGATATTACAAGCTACATTTTACAATTGCATTGGTATAGAGATGATTATATTGGTAATATATAGTAAAACATTTTCTTTCCCCTAAAATCGTCATTTTTTCTTCTGATTTTCAAAAGAAATTAAAAGATTTCTGTGGGTCCCTAAAAGTACTGTGAGTCTCAGGCACTTTGCCTACTGTGCCCAAGGGAGAAGTCAGCCCTGATAGTACCATTCCTTGATACTGAATTCCCTCTTGTGAGAAAGAAGAGTTAAGTTAGGAAATACCCAGTCCACACAGGGGCAGAAAGAGACACAAGGCAAGTTTAAGAATTGACAATAATGGATATCAACAGAAAGTATCAGTTCTTACCTATTTCAATCGGGGTTGGGGAGTTTTAAATCATCTCCAAATAATTAATGATACCTGTCAAAATATTTATGAATGTCTTTAATAATTTCAGTAACCGAAGAGTTTCTCTGTAGATCTCTAGAACTTTTCTGAGTTCTTGGATCAGGTAGGTGAGGTCTTGGTTGCCAGGACCTAATCAAAATACAACTAAAGACACAGCTGGACAATTATAATTGGGCAAGTTCATGGATGAAAGATCCATAAAGGTTTGTGTGTGTTGAGGGGGTATGTGTGTATAAGGTAGGGATTGCTAGCCTGGAAGGCAATTACTAGACTATTTCTTTTGTTGGCCTCATCACAATCCTGGGTTAATGTTTGATCCTTGCCAGCAGTTATAATTCATATTTGCTGCCCTTTAAGGTGCTTATGTTTTCAGGAAAGATTATATTGATTCATATTCATGCACAAGAAACAGGCATTATGGCCCCCATGCCCAAAGAAACGTGCAGTGGTACCCTTCTACCTTTTCATCGTGGCTGCCTTTACGGAGGGAAGGGAAAAGGAGAGGTCCATAAAAGGCAGGTCTGGATTTGTGTGGAGCAGAAATAGAGCATTAATGTGGAAGAGTTGTGTTCATACAGTTAAAGGGGTGCCCAAGAAAAGGGAGGGAAGAAAGAACATGCCCAAACAGCAGGAAAGAACAGAACTACAAAAGTCTTCCAGGGTGGGTCAGGGGGATTTTAGAGATCGGTAATCCTAATATTTGGTGATTTTAAATAACGACCCAAGAAATTTCCCATCCCAGATCTCATTTTTTTATCCACGTCCTGCTTCTTCAACACAGCATCTCCTCATAATCTAGTTTTCACATACTTCCTAGATGGGTGATTTATTCATGTATCCAATAAATATCTATTAAACACCTACTGGATGCCCAGTCACTGAGCTAAGGGCTTGGGTTAGAGACATGATTAGTATATAGTTGCTGGCCCCAGTTTGCTCACAGATGAATAAGCAAATAATACGATAAGATACTATGTGATACATGAAGAGTTATACAATGGCTAGGTGAAAACCTAACAAGTGGGCCCATCTCTGCATTAGGAAGAAGCAGGGAATGACATGGGGCATGGAAGTCAGAAAAGGTTGTACAGAGATGGTGACAGGTGCCGAGTACTGAGAGATACATGGAAGTTTTCTAAAGTAAGAGGCATTATAAGGGAACAGCAGGCGCTGAAGCTTGGACATAAAGAACATTCTAGAGGCTACAGATATTTTGTGAGTCTGGAATACAGGCTGTGAGGAATAGCAGAGGAGGGGGGAAAGGAAGCTAAGGGTCTCTTGAGGTCCCTGGTCTGTCCTGTAAAGGAGCTTTTCCTTGTCCTCAGTGGGAGCCATTGAAAGACTAAGCCAGGGGGGACAAGGAGAGATTTGGACTGAGGAATGATGGCTCTGTTGGAGGGAAACCAGGCAGGAGAGGTTGTCGCAGTGGTCAGGATTTGAATGAAAGTGGTGCCATCAGAGATCGAGAAGAATGGGAACTGGAGTCAAGGGGCACTCACAATGTAGACTTGACAGGGCTTAATGATGGAGAAAACGGGAGTAAGGGTGATTGACATCTGGTTTTCTGATCTCAGTGACAGGGTGGGTGGGAGTGTGGTCATGGAGATGGAGGTCCCTAGGAAGAGAAGCAGATTTGGGGCTGGAGATCCTGAGTCAAGAATTCCAGTGCTGAAAGTTGATTTGGAAGGTGAAGGAAACACTGGTAGGGGAGCAGGAAAGGAGACGGAGGGACGGCAGCCAATGGAAGATAGGTTAACAAGTACACTTACCACTGTGGGCAACTGGAGCTTGATCCCACAGGCAAGCTCTCAGGCATGATGCAAAACATCCAGTCAAGAGGCGAGGAAGCTAGTTAATGGTGGGCCGGGGGTGCTGAGTTTTTGGCAATTTTGACTGGCCACCCAGCATAGACAGTCTCTCCCAGGTACAGAGAGAAGATGCTGGCAGCTGGATGTCTGCGGAGCACATTAAAATGGTAGCTTCTGAGGGATATAGTTGGCGCACCATCAGTGTCTGCTGCAGGGGGTTCAGGTTAGGAAATCTTGAACTGAAAGCACCTGTTGAGTAGCCATATAGAAATGTCCAGTAGGCATTTGGAAGAGCAGGTCTGGAGTCCAAAATATATGCTGAAGACTGTGATTTAGAGTTGTTAGGCCCTAGTGTTGGCTAAAGCAGTAGGTATAGATAAACTCTCCAGAAAACATATGTGAATTGAGAAAGTGGCTGCCTGCCACCATAGGGGGTGCCAACATGATTTGCCGTGACCTACATGAAACATCGTGTGGGTTTCTCAAGGGGTTCTCGAAAGCCCTCGGATATGACTGTGTCTGGGGAAAATGACCCATTGTTTTCAAGAGACTCTTAAGAGGTCTATATTTTGCTGAAGTTGAATAATATCTTTAAAATTGAACTTCGTTTTACAGATGTTTTGGTGGTTAAGAATATTTACTGAGTGACTGAATGAGTGAATGAAGTGGGCACTGGGAAACATAATTTCAATGCAAAAAGATAATGCTGAAGAAAATGCAAGTGTAACTGATACATAGAGGACGGAAACTGAAGCTGAGTTGGGGAAAGAGGATGGAAAGCATTCAGGGAAACAGTTCAGCGCCAGTGACATTTTAACATACAGAATGTTCAGTGCACATGGGGTAGGGGGAAGGTTTTGACTGTTTTGATAGAATGGAGATGTCCAGTGAGGTCTGCATGGCGGAGCCTAAGTAGTGTTCATTTGAGGACTTCATATGAACTGCCTTTTGCCCTCATAAAATTAACAAAGACTGGATCAAAGAATATGTGAGTTGCTCCTTCAATTAGGCAATCAATAAGCATACTTAACAGCATTACTTTCCAATACTAAGCTACGTGCAAGAATGCAAATAATAATAAAGTACCATCCCTGCCCTGCATTGAAGTCTTTGACACTGCAGGTGTAGCTCTGTCTAGTCTCACGGTCAGTAGAGAGTTTCACTTCATGGAGATTTTTGAGAAATTATCACGAGTAAGAAGCAGGCTTCTCATAAAGGGCTTTGCTGGTAGCTGCTTCATTCTGTGTGGCTCATTTCTCTTTACTAACAGAACACTGATGTTTGGGCATCCATCCCCCTCCTGTGAAACCTATGCACCTTAGAATTTGATTCTACACTTAGGATGGGTCTGTTTGATCTAAGAAAAATTGCATCTCTTCTGCTATAATTCCGGCCAGAAAGATGAGAGGAGACATTTTCTGGGGGCTCATGGGTAACTTCTTACTGTCTAGGAAAGCATCCCTCCCTGTCCAATGGATGTGAGGATAATGTAACTCCATTTGCAGCTGGCAGCAAAACCGTGATGCAGGCAACCGTGTAATTGATCATCTAAGCCAGAGGTTCTCAACCAGTGGTCGCGACTCCTTTGGACTGTATTAAAGGTTCGCGGCATTAGGAAGGTTGAGAACCACTGATCTAAGCCAAGACGCTACTGAATGTGAAAGGGGTGGCTATTAATAGGGAAAAAGGGATAAACTAAGTCTTCCCAGCACACTAGGAAGAATGGTCACTATTATGCTAAGAACCAGGCCTAGGAGGGAGCTGATGTTCAAGGCAGCACAATAAAAAGAAAGGAAGAACTTGAGATCATGACTATGTTATTGAACTTCTAAAACAAGCGATTCTAGAGCCACCCAACCATGCACTTCCTGTTATACAAATTATTACATTCCTTTAGAGGTTAATCTCCTTTGAGTCAGGTCTCTATCACTTGAAGTTGAAAGCATTCTAAGATATACATGCAATAACAGGATTTTTTATTTTGTTTTAGTCCAGACCTGGGGGTAAGGGCCATTCTAGAGTCAAAATATCTATTTAAAAAACACACAAAAAAACCAAAAACAAAGACAAGTATGGGGAAGTAGGTCCAGAGTCAGCATTGTAACCTGACGGTAAAGACGACAAGGCGATGATCTGAAGTAGAAGAATGTGATTGAAGTACTGGGCTCGACTACATTTGCAAGGCCAGCCGTGAACGTGATCGTTTCAACTGCATTTGCAAGGCCGGCCGTGAACGTGATGGTTTCCACTATAGCAGCGCCTCCGAGGCACCGAGACTTCCGTTCCACGGACAGGTTAGGGGGTGTCTGGCCCCTGCTCTGTCACCCGCTCTGAGTGGCTTTGAGCAAGCTCACATCTCTCTGGGACTCAGTTTCCTTGTATGGTGCTAGGAGCCATCTTTCCCCTTCCGTCTGTCTTTCTGACCTGAGTGTGCATACCCCGGGGGATGTGGGGCTTACATCTCCCATGATGCTCCTTTAGTGCTCCTCATGCAGGGGGCCTGCCGTGAGCCACTGTCAGAGTCATCATCCCCCTCATGTCTGTGCGGGTCTCCTGCTCCTGCAGGGCGTCCGCAGCCATGTCTCCTACACGTATTCTGACTATCAAACGCACCTTCCTCTTCCGCGTGGAGGGAGGGTGTGGACAGAGTGGATCTGGAGTTGGAGTCATGTGACTATCACCTGAGGCCACCAGGGTTTGCCCAAATCAGCAGTGAGCCCCTTACTGCCCCAGGTGAGAAGCCAGGGTACGTGAGACAGAGCAGACTCCATGTAAGTCACCAAGAAAGGACCAGAAAAAAATGATACTCAGGATAGAGAGTTGAGGTATGAAATATGAAGGCCATGGACCTTAGTCATGTGGGAACTCCACCCAGATTTGTGTTGGAGGTGACACTGTGCTAGCAGTGTCATGAGTGTGGTAGAAACACTGACACATAGAGGACCAGGGATAGGACGGCTGAGAAATGACCCCCCACAGCCCCGCCTTCCAGCAGGGAACCAGAGGCTCAGAGAGGTGCACACAGAAGACCCGGACACACATATCCCTCGACACCTGCCAAGTCCTGTTCCCCTTCCAGCTGTCACACTGACTTACCTTTTTCTTTCTTAAACATTCATTCATAAATGAGCAAGATCGATCCCTGAATAAGAAGGGAAATATCGTCAAAATTGCACCCGACTCAAGAGCATTAACACTTAGAACATTTCCCAAAACAAATCATAATTAACTGCTGAGACACTCCAAGGCGGAGTGTTATTGCTAAAAAGTGCAACAAACAGTGGTGCGTAATGACCCGCACTCTCTCAAACCACAGTGCCCTGGTGCCTGGCACCGTGCTGAGTGCAGGATCTACCTCTGCAATGGTCTCTTGAGAGAAGATCTATGGAGCCATCTTGGCCATCAAACCCATTGGCTGCTGGAAGTGATTTGTTTTCCCATCAATACAACCTGTCTGCCCTGGCCAGAGTGCATTTCATAACCAAAGGAGAGTGTGGCAGCCAGTTTCACAGGTGACAGGTCTGGGCCACAACCTGCATTGCGAGCTCCTTGGTAGGTCTGCCCTGACTCAAACAATGCAAGTCTCCCCAGTGTAACTGGCGAGGGATGAAATGAGTTGCCAGGTGATTCAAATTTGAACAAGATACAAAAGGGACCTTTATCATTTCATTTTTCTTCACCTGGGAAAATCTCTTAAATCATATGATTTTATAAAGGGAACAATTTTATAGAAGGAGAAAAAAAGAGCAACTATAAAAATCTCTCTTTTCTACTAAGCTGCTTAGCATTTTTAATTGCCATGCTTTGAATTTGTGGTCCCATTGTGCTGGGTCACCATCTAAGTGCTCTCATAAGATGACCATCAGCCTCCGCTCACCTTGGCCCCTTTCAGGCCAGTTCTCTGATGTTCCTCAGCCCTAGGATTATCCTTGCCCAGTTCTCAGTCAGACCAGCGTGTTGGCTCCGAGAAGAGGCATGCGTCTCTTGCCTGAGCTCCTCGTGTTCCTGAAGGGAGTACGCGGGCCACCGCACAGCCATAGAGCCACGGCATCCACCAGCTGCGATTGCGCATGTGCTCAGCCCACATCGGCCCCACCCTCAGAGACAGACTTCTAAGTCTGATTCTCTGCACTGTCTTCAAGCCTTCCTGTGAAAATATAGCTCCACCACCCAACCCGACTCACAAAAGTGTCCCTGTCGATCTCGATGCCACACTGGTTTGTCAGTCACTGACATCCTGCCTTAAAGGGACTGTCCCCAAACTCCACAGAAATGTTGCCTAAATTATGAACCACCACCAACCATCCTGGATGGATCTTTGGTTTTGTTTGTTTGTGTGTTTTGTTTTGTGTTTTTGAGACAGAGTCTCACTATGTCGCCCTTGGTAGAGAGCTGTGGCGTCACAGCTCACAGCAACCTCAAATTCGGGCTTAAGAGATTCTCTTTCCTTAGCCTCCCAAGTAGCTGGGACTACAGGCACCCATCACAATGCCCAGCTATTTTTTTGTTGTTGCGAATGCCATTTTTTTTTCAGCAGGCCTGGGCTGGGTTCAAACCTGCCAGCCCTGGTAAATGTGGCCGGTGCCCTAACCACTGAACTACGGGTGCCAGCTGGATCCTTGTTTTTTGAAATAGAAACATTTTACAGGAAATAGAGGTGACATTTTGAAAAATACAATGGTATTGCTTTTAAAAATAGTCACAATTAATGTAGACATACTGTAGAATACATATAATTTATTCTTTTTGTAACAAATTGCTCATTATGATATTCATCGAAAATTAAATATGAGGGTAAAAGGCTACTGCTATTCATTATCTTTAGTATAAACATTCAATCATAACTACTTTTAATGATCTATATGTTTCTTTCATGTTGTCTCTATAGTCTGATGAACAAGCCTTTTATTTCATTCATTTTACTGCTTTCCTATTTTAAATTTTATTGCTTCCTGCTTTCTTGTATTTCCTTCCTTTTACTGGCTTTGGACTTATTTTACTTTTCTGAGTTTCTTGAGGTAGAAACGTAGGTTATTAATTTGAGACCTTTCCTCTTTTCTAATGTAAGCTTTGGGCCATATCCATGTCCCTCTCAGTGCTGCTTTAGCTGCATCCCACGTATTTTGTTATGTTATACTTTCTTTGTCATTCATTTCCATGTATTCTTTTATCTCATCAGCGATGTCCTCCTTGGCACATGGATTACTTAAAAGTGCACTGCTTAATTTCTAGGTGCTTAGAGATTTTCCTCTGGGTTTCTTTCTTTTTCTTTTTTTCTGTTACTGATTTCTGGATTGATTCCATTATGGTCAGAGAACATGCTGTGAATGCTGTCAACTCTTTCAAATTTATTGAAATTTTCTTTATGGCTTGAGATATTGTCTGTCTCAAAGACCGTTTGTTGCATGGATGATTGGAAAACATGTGTATTCTGCTGTTGTTGAGTGGCAGGTTTATATACGTCAATAGGATCCTGCTGGTTGATTGTGTTCTTCAGATCTTCTGTATCCTCTCTGACTTTCTGTCTAGTAATTAATTCTATCAGTTGTGGAGGCAGAGGCATTGAGGTCTTTAACTATAATTGTGAAATTATCTTTCTCTTTTCAGCCGTATTAGTTTATACTTCATTAATTTTGAGGCTTTGTTGTTGGATGCATGCATATTTATAATTACCATAGCTTCGTGGTGTATTGACCCTCTTATTGTGACATAATGTCCCTCTCTGTGTCTACCAATTTTATTTGCTTTGAAGTCTACTTTACCTTAAATCAGTGATTCTCAACCTTCCTAATGCTGCGACCGTTTAATACAGCTCCTCATGTTGTGGTGACCCCCAACCATAAAATTATTTTTGTTGCTACTTTGTGACTGTAATTTTGCTACTGTTATGAATTGTAATGTAAATATCTGATATGCAGGAGACCCCCAAAGGAGTCACGACCCACAGGTTGAGAACCGCTGCCTTAAATTAATATAGCCTCTCCTAAATGTTTTAATTGATGTTTGCATAGTATATCTGTTTCCATCCTTTTACTTTCAACATACCTATATTATTAAATTTGAGGTGAGGTTTTTGTAAATCAAATATAGTTAAGTCATTTTTAAAATCCACTGTGCCAATATCTGCCTTCTTATTGGTGTATTCAGACCATTTACATGTAATGTATTTATTGATATGTCTACCATTGTATTATCTGTTTTGTGATTGTTTCCCCTGTTTCTTATTCTTCTCTTCTTGCCTTCCTATGGGTTACTTGAACATTTTTGAAAACCCATCTTGGATTATTCCTATGTTTCTGAGTATATCTCTTCATATATCTTTCTTAATGGTTTTCTGGGTATTACAGTATAGATACGTGATGTATCATAGTCTACTCCCATCAGCGTTTTGCCAGTTCAAGTAAAGTGTAGAAGCTTTACTTCCATTTAGTGCGCTTTAATCTAATTGATTTCAAAAATCATTGTCTTGAGTATCAAGTGGTATAATAACTTTTGTTTCAACCATCAAATATAATTTAGAAAACTTGTGAAGAGAAGAATAATCTATTATATTCACCCATATTTCTTTTCTTTATGTTGTTTTTCCCTCCTTCTTGATGCTCCAGCGTCCTTCTTTTATAATTTCCTTTCCGTTTGAAAAAAACAAAATTGTTGACTTGCTCGTTTTTCCACTTTATTTTGTTTTGTTTGACTCTCACAGTTATCAGTGGAAAAGTACATTTTATGGACGTCAGCAAGGCTTTATTTCTTTTATACCCTGATGCCAAGTCATTTTATTCATTTTTATTTCTTTATTTGATTAATATGAGGGTAAAAATGATTACGCTACACTATTGGCATTTCTTAGGTAAAGTTCAAGTTGTAGTTGAACCCTTCATACAGGAGGTGTGCTGTATACCCTTACATTGGGCAGTAATACACAGTCACCCTCTCTCCCCTTTCCCCTTTTCTTCCTCTCCTCTCCCCCCATTTGAATTCAATTGTGTTTTTCTCTCCTGTGGTTGCGTAGTTGTTTTTCTATTGGTTCATATTACTATTGAGTACACTGGATACTTGCTTTTCCATTCTTGAGATACTTTACTAAGGAGAATGTGTTTCCACTCCATCCAGGTAAATACAGAAGATGTAAAGTCTCCATCTTTTATTAGGCTGAATAGTACTCCCTGATATACGTATACCACAGTTTATTAATCCATTTATGTGTTGATGGGTGTTTGGGTTGATTCCACATCTTGGTGACTGTGAATTGAGCTGCAATATACCTTCTAGTGCAAATGTCCTTATGGCAAAATAATTTTTTTTTTCTTCTGGATAGATACCTAGTAATGAGATTGCAGGATCAAATGGAAGGCCTACTTCTAGCTCTTTGATTCTCCATAATTTCTTCCATAGAGGATGTATTAGTTTGCAATCTCACCAACAGTGGTAAAGTGTTCCCTTCTCTCCACATCCACACCAGCATCTGCAACTTTGGGACTTTGTGATGTGGGCTGTTCTCATTGGGGTTAGGTGATATCTCAGGGTGGTTTTGATTTGCAGTTCTCTGATAAACAGGGATGATGAGCATTTTTTCATGTGTTGGCCATTCGTCTGTCTTCTTCAGAGAAAGTTCTGTTCAAGTCTCTTGCCCACTTATAAATGGGGTTGTTTGTTCTTTTTGATTAGTTTGAGTTCTCTTTAGATTCTGTTTATCAGCCCTTTGTCAGATTTGTAACATGCAAATATTTTCTCCTATTCTGAAGGCTGTCTGTTTGCTTTAGTTGTTGTGTCCTTAGCTGTGCAGAAGCTTTTTAGCTTGATCATGTCCCATTTATTTATTTTTGGTGTTGCTGCAATTGCCAAGTGGGTCTTCTTCATAAAATCCTTTCCCAGGCTAATTTTTTCAAGACTTTCCCCTACACTTTCTCCTAGAAGTTTTATTGTTTCATGTCTGAAATTTAAATCTTTTATCTACTGAGAGTCCATTTTTATAAATGATGAGAGGTGCAGGTCCAGTTTCAGTCTTCTGCATGTGGCTAACCAATTCTCCCAGCACCATTTATTAAATGGGGATTCTTTTCCCTAGAGTAAGCTTTTCTTTGCTTTATTGAAAATCTGATGGTGAGACATGGCTGGTTTCATCTCTAGGTTCTCTATTCTATTCCATAGGTGTCTATCTATTTTTGTGCCAGTACCATGCTGTTTTGATCACTGTTGACTTGTAGTGTAACCTGAAGTCAAGTAACATGATGCCTCCAGATTTGTTTTTATTTCTTAGAATTACATTGGCTAGTCAGATTTTTTTCCGGCTCCATATGAAGGAATTATTATCTCTTCAAGTTCTTCAAAGTATGACATTGGTGCTTTGGTCAGGATCACCTTAAATCCATATATCGCTTTGGGTAGTATGGACATTTTAATAATGTTGAGTCTTCCCAGCCATGAGCATGAAATGTTCCTCCATTTGTTAACATCTTCTGCTATTTATTTTCTCAGGGCTATGTAGTTCTTGAAAATTTTTCTTTATCTGATATTTAAGAGTAGGTCTGATAGGGAAAAATTCTCTTGGTTGTCCTTCTACAAATATTTGAGTCCCCCTGCATTCTTGAAGGATACCCTAAATTAGCAGTTCTTTTCTTTCACAACTTGAAATGCATTTTACCACTTCCTTCTGGCATCCATGGTTTCAGATCAAAAATCCACTGCCACTCAAATTGGTGTTCCTTGACAGGTAATGCATCATTTTTCTCTGGCTGCTATCAAGATTTTATCTATGCCTCTAGCTTCTAGAAGTTTAACTATAACATGTCTTGCTTGGTTTTTTTTTTTTTTTTAATTTTATCCTGTTTGAACTTTGTTCAGCCTCTTAAATCTGTGTGTTTTCTTTTGCCAGGCCTAGACTGCCTTCTTCCATTGGGTTGGGATGTTTTCAGTCATTACTTGCGATATTCTTTCAGCCCCAGTCTCTTTCTCCTATTTTTCTGGAACTCTAATCATATGAATTTTGGATCTTTTGTTGTTTTTCCACAGATCTTGGAGACTATGTTCATTTTTTTTTGCTCAGATTAAGTACATTTTATTAATTTGTCCTGAAGTTCACTGATTCTATCTTCTGACATATTTGCTCTACTATTGAGTCCATCTAGCAAATTTTTTAATTTTTGGTATTATATCTTTTAGGGATAAGATTTTCATTTCATTTTTTTCATGATTTGTATTTTATTTCTGAGATTTTCTATTTTTCACTTATTTCAATAGAACTTGCCATTGCTCATTGAAACATTTTTTTGTAGTTGCTTAAAATTCCCTGTCAGATGATTCCAGCATCCTATTCATCCCTTTTTGCAGATGCATCAGTTGATTATCCTTTTTTGTTCAAGTGGTGATTTCCCTGGCTCTTGATATGATGAGTGATTTTCAATTGTATCCTGGACATTTTTGCTATTATGTTAGCAGTCTCTAGGTCCTCTTTAAATTGAACCACACTGTTTGGGTTTAGCATGCAGGTCCTGATCTACTTTCGTGGACTATGGTTTCAATGACAGTTTAATTTTTAGAACCTTCACAGTACTCCTTGGTGTGCTTGGTTTATCTGGTTTTGTTGGGGCTTCCATTGGTCCCTGGTGGTGCTGCCTAAGAGTGCCATGGGGATTTGTCCAGGCAAGGCCACCTGGTGTCTCAAGGTGGAGGAGGGGCATCTCTGGCCCATAGGGATGAAGAATGCTTCCTGGGCTAGGCAGCTTGTTGTGTGTGGCAGAACCCCACTTTCCAGTGCCAGCCTACCATATGGTTCCTCTCAGAAGAAGAGAAGTGTTTCAGGCCTGGCAGGGGAGGTAATAATTTGCCTTAGCTGCTTATTTTTAGTGACACTCAAGATTCATCCCCCTTACCAGTGCTGTAGGCTCACCTGGTGTCATCAGAAGGACTTCTGGTGGAGCAGTGAGCCTGCCTGGGCTGCCCTGTGCTGCCAGGTTGGTGACCTGGAAATGCCAGGCCTAGACTGCCTTCTTCTGTTGGGTTGGGGGGATGTAAGACACCCAGCTACTGTGTTGTTCCTTGACAATTCTGGGATCCCAAACCAGCTTACCTTCCTCTTACCACCTTTCAGAGTGTTCCTTTGGTTGCCTCTTGATTTTTTCTAGGGTTTATAAGTTGTACTTAGTAGGTAGTTAGCAGGTAGGAGTGGAGAAATGGATATAAGTCATCTTGTCTAGACCAAATTTTGATTTTAATTGTTATTTGCTTATTTTAAAACTAAAAAGCAATCAAAGAAACGATTATTATGATTAAGACATAATTAATACTAAAAATAATTTTGACGTAGAAAGAAAGTGCATTTTTTAAAAATGATCTGCTCCAGGTTTCAAATACATTAGCTATGCCACTCTGAGTGGGCAAAGTCAAAGGAGAGATTAGGAAGATTGAAGAATGGCCTTGAAGTCAAGGTTGGAAAGAGCATTAAGAGGCTGAGAAAAGTTATTATATTTGTTTTATGATGGAATTAGAAACCAGAAGATCTGAAGCATTAAGGTTGCTTGCCCCAAATTTCTAGGGCATTTAACTGCAGGATGGTTGCAGAATTGAGGATTATGACATTCCAAGACCATGGTAACAGCACACTATTTTCCAGGGTGCTGCTTTCAAACTCCAAATATAACATTTGCTAGAAGATATACTGCAACAGTGAAGTTAACCTTTTGCCTATCTGGCAAATGAACACAAAGTTTCAACAGAAACAAATGTTTACTAAATTTGACTAGTATTAAATGTCTGTTATTAATTGTCTCTTAATTATGCTGCTTGGAGGGAACTTAATTAATGTTTATTAATTCATTTTGAGATAATAATTACCAAGTGGAGTGTTTACTCTTAAGGAGAGAATATTAAATCATTATTGGCATTTGTATAAATTTGTAAAACCATTGCTTATGTCTTCCTTGAAGCTTCTGACTTCTAGAATTTATCCATGGCAATTCCCAATAAGTCACATTTCTCCACATTTTGTCTGCCCATGATCACTTCCACATAAGCCAAAAATTTGTTTTCAATAGTATATACAGGATTTCAGATAAAAACTGACCACTTTCTGATTAAATGTCTTTGAGTCTTTCATTAGATTTTTAAAATTTGACCCTGAAAAACATAAAATGGATTTAAGGTTTTTGAAGGGAAACTTTTTTTCTAAAGAAACTCAAAACAAGAAACCTCTTCCCTCCAACCCAAGAAAATCCTCCAGGAAAGCTATCCCCAAATGAAGCCAACTGCAGATAACATCCTGGATGAAAATGAGATCTGATTTGCTACTCAATGTAAGAAGTCCATGCATTTTGTGGATGGGACTGTGATTAATCGTTATATTCAGCCACGGGAAACTACTCACTGGAAATAGATTAAGATATCTTTAGAAAGTCTATTAATGCTTTCGAGATGTTGGGATGTCATTGCTCCCACCAATCCTCCAGCATGTTGAATGCCTTCCCAGAATCCTGAAAATGTGACCCAAGCTTCCAAAAGCGTTGATGCTGATATTTTTGCCTGAGGTGTAACTGGTGTTAGTGGTCTTAGCTTCCTCTTGTGTCTTACAGTATTCATAGTAAAAGTTATGATGCTTTGGTAATTTGAGACCTTACCTCACAGCTGAGCTACTAAATCATGACTGTATAAAGAGGTGAGAGGCGAAGATTTGGGTGGGAATGATCAGGTTTATAAATTATAGGTGTGAGAATCAGTCTCTTAGTATAAATTATTACTCAACTTGGAAGAATCTAAGGGTCAGGTCCACAAAATGTCATTCATGTGTTGTACAAATGATTTGCCAAGAGGAGTGATATACTCATTTACAGAGCAGGCGCTAACATCTATAATTCTGCAATGCAGGGTAGCAGAAAGCAAGTCTGCCTGTGCAAACCTGCTTAGAAGAAGCACTATTGATTTTAGTTCCCTTCCTTATTTGTTCTTCTATAGCATATCATCAACTGGCACTTAAGAATATCTTCTTATACCAAATACTTCCCTAATATGAAGTGAACAGATTAAAATGTCATTGTTATTTTATATGCAGTGTGTCCAGCAAAAATGAAAGTGCCAAAGCAAAGTGGAAAAATGATTGTTTGATGTGAAATAGTCATTTGCTTATTTGATAGTGGAAGAATCGAACTCATTATTGTAACCCAAATGTCTCCTTGGGGATATGAAGGTCAAATGAATCTGAACTTCCTGGTTCTTAATTCCACCTGCTTATTCAGAATCACCAGATTTCTGGAAAAGTTGTTCCTCTCCCAACTGAGTATTCATTCCTATATGCATCTGGCAGAATTTCACAGGGAGCTCTTGAACCAGTACGGCAGCTGTAGGCCCCACATAACCACTATGGTCTAAATGTCCTCCTCTTTTTCAATGGCTTCCCCTTGTTAATGTCATCTGCTCAGAAGTGGAGTGAAGGCCTCTTCCCAGTGCTTCTGCTGATGGTGAGAATTCCAGCTTCCCTACCAAGTGCACTCTTCTTGCTGTTGTCTCTAAATAGTCTGTGATGTAGGAGCAGAGAGCATTCTATTTTAAGCAGCAATCCATAGAATGCCTCTATTCTCCACTGTGTCATATTCTTTGTCACCTCAGCCCCAAAGCAAAGGTACTTATGTTAAGTCTCATCGGAGTATCTCATAAAATTGCTCCTTCCATATTGGATTTCAATACCTTTTTCTATTGAGGATCAAAACCAGGTCATGAAACCAGGCAAAAACAAAAATCAAGCCTCCTCTTATTCTCATTTCTAATTTCTCCAGCCTTCTCTACTTCACTCATCTAACTTCTTTTTCCTCCTTTAGACACAGAACTAAAGAACTTAAGGTCTCATGAGCATCAATTAATGGAAATACTGCCCTCCCTACCATAACCCCTTAACCCCCAATAGTAAGTGATTCTCTGTTAGCTAGTTCGTTCTTTATTGACCTCAATCTTCTGCTTGGCTTTGGCTCTTTAGTCATGGCCTTAGATTTTCTAGAGCAGTCTTCTCCAAAGTGGGGTGATAAAACCCCAAAGGTAAATGAGATAATACATTGATGTGTAAAGAGAAAACTTTGGAATGAATAGATAGATAGATAGATTCAGCTTGACTATAGTATTCCAGTTCACATATTCCTGGTTAGGCAGCATTATAAATTATGTTATCCAGTTATAACAAATAACCCTCTCAAAATAGATATGTAACTTAGAAAACTATAGATAAAGGTACCACCATTAATGCAAGCTTACAAAAGCAGAAGAAAATGGCAGCACGGACAATTCCCCTACACTAGTTGTACCTCAGTGTTCTATAAAATAATGACATTCTCATCAGATTACTTACTTAAAAATAGAAATTATCAAGGAGACTATTTAACATGTTATTAACAATTATCTTAATTTGGGATTCCCCCACATAGACCCAAGATAAAGATTTAGATGCAAGTAACTTATTGGGGAGGTGATTCCAGGAAACACAGTGATGGAGTAAGGAAGTGACATATTAAACAAAGGTAAGAAAGCCAATAAATGGCATGCTGATAAGTGGCTTACCACTTGGGGCACCCAGGGCTCAATCCTGCTGGGGACCATCTGAGAGACTGTGGAACCAGATTGTCTCTCTGGAGTATGAGAAGTTGACACTTACTCTCATCCCTCATTGGCTGAGAGTCATTCTGGGGTGTTATGTCCCTAGCACGTCAATCCTCCTCTGTGCATACTGATCACATTTGAATAGTTAGAGAATGCTTTTGTTCAGAGAGACAGGGACCTGTTGCTTATATAGGAATTTCCTTGCAGAAGACTGAGCCAAGGAGATAGGGGTTAGATCCTGACAATGTCTACCTGTGCAATGGATTTTTCTGTGACTATGTATTGTTTCTTGACCTATTAGAAGATGTTAGAAGGATGACATCACAATTGGAAAGCCCTTTAGAAATATTCATTTTATCTTTTCCCTATCCTTTCAAAACATATTCTTGTGTGTTTCATGATGCAGATAAGACATCAGAGCAATAGTAGACAGATACGATTTAGAAACAAATATCTCAGTTGGTGGTTCATGCTCAAAATATTTTTACTGATATAGGTAACTGGATCAAAAATGTTTTGGAGTGCACTTCTCTACAGGGGGTTAGAATCTTGGATGATAACTAACAACAAATCCTATCGAAGCACTGCAGACCAGAGTAGAGTCATGGTATAAAAACCGTAAGCCCCCTTTTAGCCCAGAGGTATATTACGAAGGACTCTCTCCCTTTGATCTCAGAACACTTTTAGCAACCTGGTTGCTTCTTAACTTCTCTTTGGACATCGTGGCATTTAAGGGCAACTTGTCTTATAGATGAAAATGTCAAAATGCAAATTCATGGCAGGGAAGGAAAAATAAGAGATGATATTGAAAGGGTAGGGCCCTGATGGTCTCGTTCATGGCCCTTATTTTGCCAGTGAGCTCTGAAGAGAGGATAGCTCCTGTCATGATATCGGGCCATGATGCCCACCAAGGTGAGAAGGATCCATTCCTTGGGTGTTGGGTAGAGATAAGTTGAGAGCCACAAGGACATACTAGTTGATCAGATTGATATTTTGGATTCACCATTTAGGGACCAAGCCAACAAAATTTTCTAAATCAACATTTTTCTGAGACCTGCTTAAAGTCATTGGTGATGAACACATCACTGCTCTGTATCAACACGTATAGTGTCTCCAGAATATTAAACCTCAGTAAGTGCTAGATGAGTCAGGGCCAGGAGCCATCAGCCCTGGTATTCTGTTTGTGACATGAAAACTAAAGGGGAAATTTTGGAAGGAAATGTCTTTCTTACAGACTTCAAGACTACAAAGATACTATCAAGACACACGAATGCTGTTCAGCCACCTAAGCACAGCCAGTCAGCAATTGCTAACTGAAGAGCTGTGCTAGGACCTGCAGTGGATGAGGAAAGATGGAAAAGAGGGAGGGAGGCAAGGTGGGAGTGAGGGAGAAGTGAGAGGAGAGGGAAGTGAAGGGAGGAAAGAGAGAAGAAAAGAAGGAAAGACAGAAGGTGTGGCATTCATCCTTGGCTTCCTTAAGGTAGCTAACTGCAAAAAGGTTGCTCATAGTGATTGCCAGACGAGGTAGGCAAACATGGCGGCATCTCAAGAACTTAAGCAAAAGCTGTGGAGTCCAGGCAAGCCTCCATAAAGATGTGAGATATGATCTAAAATGGATTCTCAAACCTGAAGGACTGTTACATCAGTTGGGTTCCTGTCACCAGAGATTCTGAGTCCGCAGGTCTGGGGTGGGGCCTGAGCGTTTACATCTCTAAGACGTTCCCAAGTGGTGTTCATGCTGGTGGTCTGAAAGCCACACTTCCAGAAACACTTCTCTGAAGGATTTTAGACATGTAGAAGGGAGATGGCTGTCAAGGGTTGGGATGAGGAAGATGGTAAGAGGAGCAAGGGGGGAGGAAAGCGTGTTTAGGAGGATTCTGAGGTTAAAAGGGTGTCTCACAGAAGAGAGGAAGAGAAGAATGTAAAAGATTTTGGAATTTATCCTGTAGACAAATCAAAGTCATTGAATGTGCCTGAGTAGTGACATGACATGTTGGAAACTTGAATCCAGAACTGTTTCATTTGTCATCAGCATACTCCACGGTGTGGTACAGGACTGGGGACGAGACGGATACAGAAAGCATATGTAAGAGCTTGTGAATTTATTTCAGTTGTTTAAAAGTCTGTTTATATGCAGTTGTTTCCACAGAGAGGTGAAGAAAGAAGTGCTTCTGGGGATGTTCGCTTCTGGTGAGAAGCGCGAGCCTGCATTGCTCTGGGGAAAGAAGACAGAGGCCAACTATGAAAGTCTGAGCTTTGGTCTTCCATTATTCAAGTTTTCCTTAAAAGTGACGGCATGGAAATCCTCAAGTCTGCTCACGTTCTACACCAATTTGATGAGAGAATCTGCAGATTTTCAGGCAGTAAGTTGATCCACGATGGTTTTCAATCCAGGAGTGAGGAATTTTCTGTTTACAGTTTTGACTCGAAAAGGCTCCAAATTTTGCTCCGCCCTGGAAGTGCATCATGAAAGGAGAATTTTCAATGTTTAAAAATGGATTATAATGGGATCACACTGAATTTTCTTCTTTTTTTTTTTCCTCTGTGATGATAAATGTAATCTGTGTGACACTGATTCTATCTCAGGCAAGAGAACTGTGCTGTGCGGACACACACGCGTATGCATGCGTGCACACACACACACAACATTGAGCATTGGCCAGCTCAGCTCTGCTCTGAGAAAACTGCTGGGGCCTATGTCTGCATGAAGCAAAATCAATGTGGGTGAACCTGAAAACTATCTAGGGGAAACTTTGGAAAGGTAGATGAAAGAGAAGCTGAAAGACAGGGTGAAACCATCTTGAGGAACAGTCCAAAGAAGCTCTTTGGATGACTCGAATCATTATTTGACCTTGATACAGCTATCCGTGAGGTACCAAGGTAAGCCCATGAGCACTAGGGGCCTAAAGCCAACATTGGGTGGGGAAGGTTGAAAAGAAACCTCTGCCAGACTCCAAATGGCCTTGGCCTCTGTTCTCTGCAGCTTCACCTCACTAGGCAACCCCTTTTTTTCTCTGTGGTTTTTCTCCCATTTCCTGCTTTTCTCCTCCTTATGCAACGACCACTCAGCTCCCTATGGGTTGAATAATAATTCAGCACAAATTCAATATTTTCAACATGTTTTGCAATAAAATCTCATTGCTTATGTTCTCTGTGGCTAGATGGGTGGTGACCTAGTGCGACTGTCCCAATTTTAGAGGCAGGAAAAATAGGGATAATGGACCAAGTGATTTTTCAAGGGAAGAAATGAATAAGATTAGCACCCATTACTTTTTATCCCAGCAACTGAAGTAAATAGAAGAGCTGTATTGCAGTTGCATTTGGGAAAGAATGGAAAACGTTATTCTTTGTTACTCTCGTGTAATGAATGTGGCAACAGAGAAGATGGCTATGCCAGTCTTTAACTCGCTGGAGGTTTTGAACCTATTTTTTATTCCTTTGCCACATCCCCGTTCTTCTCATGAATAACATGGAGCTAATACAATAGCTGGTATCTACATTATGGGGTCATTGTAAGAATTAAATGGTTTCGAACAGTTTGAGCAGAAGGTGACAAATTTTAGTACTCAAAAATTCCAAAGCTATATACCCCACAACGTCTAGATGAAAAGGAATCATACTACTTTGCCTGAAAACCTTATTACAATGACAAAAGAAGGGGTGAGGAGTGAGTGAGTGGCCCAGCACTCTTGGAGAACATTTTGGAAGTTAATCCCTTCATTTCAGGTGATTTTTATCAGAGCTGGGTGTGCCCCAGGCAAATGGAACACGAATGTTACAGGTGCCACCCCGTTGGCGCAGAAGCCATTTCCCAGTTACTAGGAAACCAAGAGTGTCCTGTGCTTAGGCCTTGACATGACACCAAGTTGATCTGTAACTACCAAGACAGGCAATCCCGCTAGTCACACCTATGTCGTCTCGCAAAGATGAGCCTTGCACACATCTCTCCCCCTTCTATGTTCTCAACCCTGAAGTTTTTGGGCCTACTTTTTATCTCTCTTGCTTTTCTCCCAATCCTTTTCACGGAGTCCCCTGTAACTCCCATGTCTCCTTTTGTAGCAAGCAACCCTGTGCCCTCCCACGCCTCCACAGTCTAGTGATAATTCAAATCTGGGTCTCCCCTGAGGTGTCACTTCCTAACGCTCTCTGAGGCATGGGGTATTGATTCTGCTCAGTTTCACGGAGATTGCCATCATCATCCACTTGCCCTCCTTCCAAACGTTTGCTCTCTCCACTTTTACATAAAAAGCTCCTGGAGAATTTCCGATTTCAGGAAGATGCCGTAGATGCGCTTTTCCTGTTTCTACTGCCAAGTACAAGGACCATCCCTGGTCATTACATACACAACAAACATGAGAAGACTCTGAAAGGCATAGAGAAGGCACGGCAGCTAGTGAGCCCGGGACCTGGTATAGCGAAGAAAGCATGGCTAGCGACCTGGGGACCTGAGGAACAACAGGGCAATACATTTCCTAGGTCTTCTTTTTGCTTCATACATCCCCGACTTGGACCTGAAGAAACTGGTGTTCTTGGAACAGCAAAAGGAGCAGATTAAAAAATGCAAACAAAACCCTGCTCTCTTTAGCCAAAGCACCAGGAAAGCACCTAACAAGACAGAACCTTTAGAAAATAACCATTCTACTGAAGCCAAGCACCATGCAATGAACTGTGGCCTCACCTCCAGGACCATCAGCACAGGCCGAGTGAGTGGTCTTGACCTCCACCATTGCACAAGTCCAATGAGCCCCCTCTCCAGTCAGTATCAGAGGAGGCAGACAGGGAGTCAGGGCTTTCCTCCCTGCTATGTGATAACAAGCACACTCGCCTTGTGGGAAGCCTGGACGCCTACCCTCACCCGGCAGCAATAAGACACCCCTCCTTACTGCAGCGGTGTCAGAGGAGGCCTACTGGAGAATTAGGACTTTCACTAACACTCAGCAATAATGAAGCAACCAACCCAGTGGAGGCTACGTGGGATTTTGAACTCCCCTCCGATGACAACAGAGCCTAAATAGGGAACCTGAGCTTCTACACTCACTTGGCAGGGACAAGGTGGCACTCCTATATCCCCTTCCAGAGATGTTTCAGAGAAAGCCGGTAAAAGTAGAATGTTTAAAGACATTCCAGAATATTATAGCATAAGTGTCCAGGTTCAATAAAAAAATCACTCGTTATACAAAGAAACAGGAAAACATCAACTTGAATGAAAAAGATGATCAATACTGTTTGCCAACACTGAGATGGCAAAAAGATTAGGATTACATGACAAAGATTTAAAAGCAGCTGTGTTAAAATGCTCCTGGGAGAAATTGCAAACTCGACTGAAACAAATGAAGAAATGGAAAGTTTCATCAAAGAAAGAGAAGATGTAAAGAAGAACAAAATGGAAAATATAGAGCTAAAAACACAATAATCAGAATTTAAAACTCAGCAGATGGGCTTAATAGCAGAATGGAGAGGTTAGAGAACAGAATCAATGAGCTTGAAGAAAGAACACTAAGAATTACCCAAGCTGAACAATAGAGAAAAAAAAGAGGCTGAAAAAATAAACAGAACTATAACAAAAGAGCTAAAACCTGGGTTCTTAGTTTTGGGAGTTCTGGAAAGAGAGGAGAAAGAGGATGAGGCTGAAAAAGTACTCGGAAAAACAATGGCTAAAAACTTTCTAAAGGTGTAAAAATATGTTAATGTACAGATTCAAGAAAGTAAGCAAACCTCAAACAAGACAAATCCAAAGAAATTCCGACCAAGTCACATAATAATCAAACTTCTGAAAACTCAAACCAAAGATAAATCTTAAATGCAGTGAGAGAGAGAAACGACGCATTTCCTTTTGAAGAAAAACAATTCAAGTGACAGTAGATTTCTCATCAGAAATCATGGAGGCCAGATGGAGGTGGCATGACATTTTTTAAGTGCTGAAAGGAAAAAAACTGTCAGTCCAGAATTCTCCATCCCCTGAATGTACCCATGAGGAATGAAGAGCATATCGAGATCATCTAAGACGAACAAAAGGAGGAGACTCTGTAGCCAATAAATCTACCCTAAAAATGACAAATGGAAACTCTGCAAACAGAAAGGAAATGATTAAGGGGAGGAATCTTAGAGTATCAGGAAAAAAGAAAGAGCAACAGAAAGCAAAAACATGGATAAACACATTGTCCTTCTGTTTAGGCTTCTAAAGTATTATTTCATGTTTGAGGCAAAAATTATAACACTGATGTGTTTCTAAATGTATGAGGAGAAAGTGTTTAAGACAATTACAAAAAAATCAAAGGAGGGCAGAAAGACATAAAGGGAGGCGGAGTTTCTATCGTAACCTGAATTGGTAAAATGTTCAAGTAATGTAAAAGAAGGCAGGGAAAACAAAATGGATATGATAAACCGAGTCAAAATAGAAAAAAAAATTATAAAATGGAAGATTTAGCACTAACATACCAATAATTACATTAAATGCAACTGATCCAAACGCACCAACTAATAGGCAGAAATTGGCTTACTGCATTCAAAAACATGACACAACTATCAAGTATCTATAAGAAACTAACTTCAAATATAATGATATAGGTATGTTGAAAATAAAAAGAAGGGAAAAGATAAATCATGCAAACCTTACTGAAAAGAAAGCAGAAGTGGCTATATTATTATTGGATAAAATAGATTTCAGTACAAAGAAAGTTGCCATAGAAAGAGAAGGACATTATATAATGATAAAAGTGTCAACCTGCCCAGCAGGCATAGCTATCTTAATGTGTACACACTAAATTACAGAGCTGCAAAAATTATGAAGCAAAAAACTGCAATATAAGTGAAAGGAGAAATAGATAAATGTTTAGAAACTATAATACTACTCTGTCAATGAATGATAGAATGTCTGGACAGGAAATCAAGCAAGATATAAAAGAACCCAAAAACCAACTAATCTAATAGACGCTCATAAGATATTCCACCCAACAGCAAAAGAATACATATTCTTTTCAAATAAGTGCCCATGGAACATATACCAAGATAGATCACGTCCTGGCCACAAAACAAAACTCAACTGACTTAAAAGAATTGAAATAAGACACATTATGTTCTTCAAGCCTAGTGGCTTCAAACTAGAAATCAATAACTGTAAGAAAATAGGAAGGCCTTAAAACTTCACAGACACTTGTAAATAATCCAGCTGACAAAGAGTAAGTCTCAAGAAAATAAAGAAAATTTGAATAGAAATGAAAACATATGTATCAAAATGTGTGATACCCAGCTAAAGCGGAGAGGGAAATTTATAGCACTAATTGTTTGCATTAGAAAAGAGAAGAAAATCTCAGACTGATAATATAAGCACCTCAAAAACTGAGAAAACGAAGAGCAAAGTAAACCCAAAGCAAGCAGAAGGAAGGAAATAATAAGAGCAAAAATCAATGACATTGACAACAGAAAAACAATGGAGAAAATCAATGAAACAAAAAGCTGGGTTTTTGAAGAAAATCAATAAAATTGACAAACCTCTAGCAAGACTGACAAATAAGAAAGAGTGAAGACGCAAATCACCAATATCGGGAATTAAATAGGGATTATCACAACAGATCCTCAGACATCAAAAGGATAATGAGGAAGCACAGTTGACCTTTGAAAAACATGGGTTTCAACTGCATGGGTCCACTTATCCTTGGATTATTTTCAATAAATGTTACTCTGCATGTGCTTGCTTCTCCTACCTCCCCTTCCACCTCCTCTCTCTTTTCCACTTCTGTCACCCCTGAGACAGCAAGACCAACCTTTCTTCTCCCTCCCCCTCCTCAGTCTACTCAACATGAATCAAGGATGAAGACCTTTCTGTGTTCCACTCCTACTGAGAACAGTAAATGTATTTCCTCTTTTCTATCATTTTCTTAATATTTTCTTTAACTTACTGTATTATAAGAATATACTATCTGATATTTATGCCAAATATATGTTAATTGACTGTTTGTATTATTATCAGTAAGGTTTCCAGTCCACAGTAGGCTGAAAGTAGTTAAGTTTGGGGGGAGTCAAAAGTTAAATTCATATGTTTGACTGCATGAGGGGTTGGTGCCCTTGATTCCCATGTTGTTCAAGGGCCAACTGTACCATGAAAACTCTACACACATAAATTTGACAACTTAGATGAAATAGACCAAGTCCCCAAAAAGTGAACGACTATGATTCACCTAATAAGTGATAGATAATTTGAATAGCCCTACAACTATTAAGGAAACTGAATTTATAAAGGTAAAACTCTTCCAAAAGAAATCTGTAGGCCTAGATGTCTTCGTGAGAAAATTCTACCATGTGTTTAAAGAATTGACATGAATTCTACACAATCTCTTACGAAAAATAGAAAAAGAGGGAAGTCTTCTCAATTCTTCTTATTTAAACTAGTATTACTTTGATACCAAACCAAAGACAGTATCCAAAAGGACACTAAATGGCTCATAAATAAAAGGTCTGACAATTAAGTTTGGGAACTTGCCACCATGCACTTCTGTCGGCAGCACTGTACAAACAACTCAGTAAGGTTTCACAACTTTAGAATATCGATGTCTCACAGCTGTGTTTGTGCCAACGTGTGGGAGTGGCTTGCTGAGTAGTATTCATTATTGTGGCATGTTTTGGGGTGTAGTACAATGACAGCTCTGATGATCATTCCAGACAAAGAGTTCCACAATTGCTTTCAAGGGTGGTCTAGGTGCTGATGTTCATGTGGGTGCGTAGCTTGCCAAGAAGAGTACTTTGAAGCTGACCGCAGTGATATTTAGCGATGAGGTATGTAACATTTTTTCTAGGAGGAGTTCACGAACTTAATTGTCAGACCTCAAATAGATTAAAAAAGAAAATCCTTAAACATATTTCAGCAAGCAAATTTACCACCATATAAGAAGAATTATGCACCATGACCAAAGGGGGCTTATTGCAAGGATGCAAGGCTAGTGCAAATTTTAAATCAACCAATATATGGATGTGAGGTCAATCTGGCTGTGACATCTGTCACCCCACTGATTGGCAGGATTGATTCAGCTGATCTGGCTGGCGAGGAGGGTATCCCTGTCTACCTCGCTGCACTATGTGCATCCTTCCTGAAGCTGCACGTTCAGTCAAAGAGGATGACTTTCCCTGATAGAGGAGGACCATTCTTCAGTCCGGGTATGAGTAAGTAGCTATGCTCCCCTGCTAGAACTGCCAAACAAGTTCTCAAGATCAACCAGTGTAATCCACCACAATAATAGGTTACAGAAGAAAAAAATCACAAGATCGTATCAATTGATGCAAAGTATTTGACAATTCAACACTCACTCATGATAAAAAAGAAAAATCTCAGAACCGGACTCTCAGAACCACAACTTGATAAACAACATCTACCAAAACACTATACCTAACAATATACTTAATGATGAAAGATTGACTGCTTTCCCTTTAAGATTAAAAAAAAAAAGGGAAGAATGTTTGCTCTCAGCATTCTTATTCAACAATAGTACCTGAAGTTCTAGCCAGTGGAATAAAAGAAGAAAAAGAAATATAAGGCATAGACATTGAGAAGCGAAACTTTCCCTATTTGCATATGTCATGATTATCTATGCAGAAAATCCAAAGAAATCTGCAAAATATTCCGAGAATAAATAAGTGAGTTTAGCAAGGTGGTATGATACAAGACAAAACATACAAAAATCAATGGCATTTCTATATATTAGCAATGAACATGTGAACACTAAATTAAAAATATAATACCATTTACAATCGCTAAGAAAGTCAAATACTTACTGTAAATCTAACAAAACATATATGAGAGTTGTATGCTCAAATACATAAAGCACTGATGAGAGAAATAAAAAAAGATGCAAATGGACAGACATATCCTGCCCATAGATCGAAAGACTCAACATAGGATGTCAAGATGTCAATTCTCACCACATCGCCATATAGGTATAATGTAATTCCTACCAAAATCCCAGCAAGATTTTATTGTAGCTATAGACAAGATCATCTTACAACTTACACAGAATAGCAAATGAACTAGCTAAAACAATTTGGGGAAAGAATAATAAAATGAGAGTAATAACTACCTAGTATTAATAATGCTACTATAATCATAGCAGAGTGGTTTGGTAGAGAGAGAGATACGTAGATTAATGCAGCAGAGGAGAGAACCCCCAAATAGAACCACATAAATATACCCAACTGATTTTTTGACAAAGATGCAAAAACAATTCAAAAGGGAAAGGATAGCCTTTTCAAAAAGTGGTGCTGGAGCAACTGGACATCCATAAGCAAAAGTAATAATACTAATCTTAACCTAAAACTCGCACATTAAAATATTATATAAAAATTAACTCATAGTGGATCACAACTTATATGCAAAATGCAAAACTATAAAGCATCTTAGAAACAAAACCATAGCAGAATGTCTTTGGGCTCTAAAGCTAAGCAAGAAGTCAAGGAAAAACTGATAAATTGGACTTTATCTAAAGAAAACTTTTGGTCTGGAAAACCCTTTAAGGCAGTGGTTCTCAACCTTCCTAATGCCGCAACCCTTTAATACAGTTCCTGTGGGTCATGACCCATAGGTTGAGAACCACTGCTTTAAGAGGAGGCAAAGCAAACTACAGACCAGGGAAAAAATATTTGCAAATCCTGTATCCAACAAAGAACTAGTACCTAGAATGTGGAAAGAACTCCCCAAACTCAAAAAACAATCAATTCAGTTATAAAATGGACAAAAGGTATGAATAGACATTTCACCAAAGAGGATAGATGTACAGATTGCAAATAAGTACAAGAAAAGATGTTCACCATGATGAATCATTTGGAAAATGCAAATTAAAACCATAATGAGATATTACTACACCTATCAATGACTAACATGAAAAATTGTGACATCACTGAAAAATGGCAAGAATGCAGAGAAACTAGATCATTTATATGCTACTGGTGGGAATGTAAAATGGCACAGCTCTTCTGGAAAATTGTTTGGCAATTATTTTTAAAAATGAAGCATGCAACTATCATATGATTCAGCAATTCTGTTCCTGGGAACTCATCCCAGAAAAATGAAAACTTACGTTCATGCAAAAACCTGTTCATGAATGTCCATAGTCTTTTTATTCATAATAGTCCCCAACTGAAAACAACCCAGATGTCCTACCACAGGGGGATAGTGAAATAAGGTATGGTGTAACTCAGCGATAAAAAGGAATGAACTATTGAGACAAAAAAAAAAAAAAACCGTAGCTAAATCTCCAGGGAATTATGCTGAGTGGGAAAAAAGCCAATCTCAAAAGATCAAAAGGTATATGACACCATTTATAAGGTGGGACAATTAAGCTTGCAAACTCATGCTAGAAAAAGTGCTATGTACCTACCTCATTGCTGGCTGTCACTATGATCGCCATCGGGGTACTCCCCTTGAGAAGCTATGCACCAATGCCAGAACCTAGTCCACCCTTCAAAGGAGTTTTGGAACTCTTTTTCTGAAATGGCCATCAGAGCAGTCATTGTTGGACAATTAAATGCATGAACTCATCCTAGAAAAAGTGATACATATCTCATTGGTGAATATCACTATGTTCTCCTGTTGCCCAAGGAGAGTACTTTGAAGGTGACCATAGGGAGATTCAGCAATGAGGTATGTGGAAGTTTTTCTAGGATGAATTTGGATCTTAACTGACTGGCCTTCATGTATAACATTTTTGAAGTGACAAAATTTTAGAGCTTAGAGAACAGAGTTTTTGCTGCCAGTGGTTAGGGATGAGGTGAAGAAATGGAAGACTGGTTAGTATAATTATAAAAGGACAATAGGAAGTATCTTTGGGGGGATGGAAGTCCTCTGTATCTTGACTGTATCAATGCTATTATCTTGGTTATAATATTGTATTACATTTTTCAAGACATTGCCATTGGGGGAAACTGAGTAAAAGGCACATGGGACCACTATGTTTCATTTCTTAACTGCAGGTGAATCTACAGTTACCTTAAATTAAAGGTTTAATTTTTAAAACCTCTTCCTTGAAAATTGTTCATCTTCTGTCTGTGCCACTCACTATCTCTCTTCATCACTATCATCAAGATAGGAGTCAATGATGGCTTGGACTAGGGAGGAAGTGGTAGAAATAACGAGAAGTGGGTGGTTTCTGGGTGTATTTTGAAGGTCCAACCAGAAGGGTTTGCTGATGAATCAAACATGTGAAATCAATGAAGGGATCCAAACATGACTTCAAACTTATTCCCGAGCCATCTAGACGATAGATTTGTGATTTCCTGAAATAGGGACAACTGCGGGAGAAGCATCTTTGGGGGGAATGTTGGAAGTTTGGCTTTGGACGTGTTGAATTTGAGATTCCTAGTAGATCTCCAAGTGGAGACGTACAGCAGGCAATTGGATCCATAAGTCTGAAGTTAAGAGGCGAGGCTAGATCTGGAGACTCCATGTGAGGAATTATCAGCAGATGGCTAGTATTTAGTCATGAGTTTATTAGGTAAGGTTGCCTAGGTAATAAGTATAGAAGTAGTCTAGGTCTGAGCCCTGGGACTGCAAAGCCTGAGAAATTAAGGAAAGCAGCAAAGACACTGAGAAGCAATGAGCAGAGAGAGAGGGGAGAGCCATAAGAAAGTAGGATTTTTAACACGAAGCCCTAACTCTCTGACCATCCCTCCTTGACCTGTTAAATGAATGCATTGACCTCTGATTTCATCTTCAGCCCTTATAACCACCACGTATAGGCAGAGTCTCCCCAAATCATCATCTTCAGCATTGATCTCTCCCTTAAAGTTCCAGCCTATAAAATCCATTGACTGTTGAACACTCTGTTGAGATAGCACCTGTACCTGTTTAAGTTATTCATTAATGCATAGCAAATCACCCATAAACTTAGTGGCTTCAAACAATGACAACCATTTATTATCTCTCACAGTTACTATGGGTCAGGAACTGAGGATTGGCTTGGTTAGGCAGGTTTTGGCCTGAGATCTCTGAGATGGATGCAGATGGCTGGGGCTGAAATCATCTGAAAGCTCACTCACTCAGCCTGGCACCTGCGCTGAGAAAACTCAAACCATTGATTCAAGCATACTTCATCAATCTTGGAGTTATACAATGCACAATGCAATCGCAGGGTGTGGCATTTCCTAGCATAAACAGAGTGGTATCCATCACCCTCCAACTCTCCAGGCTGGCACAGTTTGAGTACATACCAGAACCCAGTGGTTTGGAACCAGAACCAGATGTCAGTTTTCTGGATATGGGACAGAAACTTACCAAATAGGATTGTATTATCCCTCTGTGTCTACACCAGGCACTCTGTCCTTCTGAAATGCCAGTGTACCACAGCCCAAACTGCTTACCTCAATCCATAAAATCACTGCATTCCTCTGTGTGACATATAATTAGCAAAATGTACCATGTTGACAATCCCTACAGGCCATTCTGTGAGCCTTGGAGAAGATTGCTACTCCATGACCATTCTGTGTCTCAGAGTTAGATGTTTCCATTTGCCAGGACAGATGTCCCAAGTTTTACACCTGTTATCCTATCCTAATTTTTCAGTTGTACCCCCTTAACTCACTCTCAAAAGTATCCTGGTTAGATAATAAATTTTATATACCTGTATGATTTCTCCACTCCAAATGCCAGAATACTTTGGTTCCCACCCCTTGAAATCATGTTTCAGAACTGAGATGAAGGGCAAATTATTCCTCCAGGAGGTAATAGGGTGATGTGTCAGCAAAGAGAAAAGAATTCCCTGAGTATGGGTTAGGGGACACATGAGAACTCAATATTCCCAATGTCAAAAGAGAATCTAGACAGACTAAATGAAAAGTCATTACTCTCTGCATTTAGCAAGGTTCGCCTATACCCCTCTAAGATGCACCGTAGGTGTGGCCCCACCAATTGCTCTCCCTCCACCCCAACCTCCCCCCTCCCCTACCTACCCTTGCCCCTTTCCCTATATTCTTGTGTTATAGTTGGGTTATACCATTCATACGACAGCTATAAATTAGCTTCATAGTAGGGTTGAGTACATTGGATACTTTTTCTTCCATTCTTGAGATACTTTCCTAAGAATACGTTCCAGCTCCATCCATGTAAACATGAAAGAGGTAAAGTCTCCATCTTTCTTTAAGACTGCGTAATATTCCATGGTATACATAATGCAGAATACAAATGTCTTCATATAATAACGGAGAAATTGCCAGGAAGGCTATGTTAATCAGTTTGATGAAAATAGTTAAGCTTGCATATGAAACCAGCACATTGTACCCCTTGATTGCACTATTGTACACAGCTATGATTTAATGATAAAGATGATAAAAAAAAGAAAAGTCATTACTCTCATAATACTAATAAAGAAGCATACAGAGCCTTCTTAATCCATCTCCACTTCCTTGATTCACCTGATTAGCCAATATTATCCACTGGAAACAATATTGGCACCCAGGACCTGTAACTGCTCAGGGCTCAGGGCTACGCTCAAAGACACCCTGATACTTCTGTTCCCATTGCTTGTATAGCAGTGAATGTGTCTGTTCCCTAACCTGCTTATGTTGTGGTTGTCATTAGAACTCTGTAATCTAATTAGATATGACCCAAATTGACGAAAAAAGGACCATAAAAAGCCTGAGCGTTATTGGATAGACTTGATTAAGGCAAGTTGCCAAAGGTTAAAAAATATATATATAAAAGGCTATTGGTTTGAATATAGTAGATTCAGCTATAAAGATTAAGTGGAAGTTAGAAAACTCTGGAATGAGTATGCACTCAGATTTCCTCACAAATATGAGGAAATTGTAGTTGTGGCAACTTAGCAACTTTTGAAAACCCTTCCTAGGTTGGAAGATTTTTCCTCCTCCATATACAAGTCTTGAGTTAGTCTCCCAGTATCCCTTGCAGCTAAGGAGCTGGAACATCAGGATTTAAGTTAGAAGTGGAAAAATACTGAATCCTTACTGGGTACCAACATCAATATAGACACTATATTGATAAACAAGCTTACATTCTAGTTGAGGTAGAAAAATGACAAACAAAAATTATTATACAGTCGATGGTAGTAAGAACTTTTAAAAGCCAGGACTCAAGCATTACAAAAGTGATCCGTGTAACCTAAAATATCTGTACCCCCTTAATATTTTGAAATAAAAATAAAACAAGTAAGCAAACAAACAGAAGTATAAAGAAGACATTCCATTGTCCTCATTAGTAGAGTGGTTAGTATTCCCACCTGTCATGTGGGAGACTGGGCTTTGATTCCCCCAAAAGGGAGGCAGCCATCCTTTTGCCTGGCACGGTGATCATGCCTGTAATCCAAGCACTTTGGGAGGCCAAAGCAGGAAGATTGCTTGAGGCCAGAAATTCGAGACCAATCCGGGCAATGCTGTGAAACCCCATCCCTACAAAAGAATTGTTTAAAAAATTAGCCGGGCATGGTGGAGTGTTCCTGTAGTTTCAGCTACTAGGGAGGCTGAGGCAAGAGGATCACTTGAGCTCAGAAATTGAAGGTTACAGTGAGCTGTGATCATGTCACAGCATTCCAGCCTGGGTGCAAGAGTGATACTGTGTGTCCAAAAAACAACAACAACAACAACAAAAAACTACAATGTAGGTTAAAGAGATAGAGAAGCCTCTCTGATAAAATGGTATTTGAGTAGACAGACCTGAATGAAGTGATGGAGTAAATCATATTGGCTGGCTGGGCAAGCATGTTCTAAGCAGAGTAAAAGGCAAGAGCAAAGGCCCCAAGGCAGGAGCATGCCTAGAGTGTTCCAAGAACAGCAAGAAGGATTGCTGGGTCAAGCGGAATGAGCAGTAAGATCAATGGCAGAAAAGCATTTAAGAAAGGAAGGGGAAGGGGGCATAGGTCATCCACATAGGGCTTTGTAGGAGCATAGTAAAGATTTGAATTATCAAACTGAGTGATCTAGGAAGCCACCATAGAGTTTCAAACAGGACAACAAGTCCCCCTCACTTTTATAAAGGTTACCCTGGCTGTTGTATGAGGAATAAACTATAAGGGGACAAGAGTAGAAGAGTTGGCGGCCCGTTCAGGAGGTGAACGCAATAATCCCAGCCAGAGATTATGGTGGCTTGGACTAAGGTGGCAGCAATAGATATGACTAAGGTTGGACTTAAGATATATTTTGAAAGTAGAGTCAATGTCATCTGTTGATGGATAGATGTGAACTATGAAAAAAAGAGAGGAGTCAGCCATGCCTCCAAGGTTTTATGCCCGAGCAACTGGAAGGGCACAGTTGCCATTTAACTGAGAGAAGGAATTCTGCAGGATGGAGGGCTTGTGGGAGATACCAGTAGCTCTGTTCTAGAAATATGTAGCAGACCTCCTAGTGAAGATGTCCAGTGGGCAGGTGGATGTGCAACAATGGAGCTTAGAAGAGAGGCCTGAACTGGAGATACACATTTAGGAAGCGTCGGTATACAGGTGCTATTTGCAGGTGTGGGCCTGGATAAAGTCACTTAGGGAGCAGGAGGGAATGAGGTACCTGCAAGTTCAGTCTTGGGGCGCTCCAAAGCATAGAGGCTGGAAATATGAGGAAGTACAGTAAAGGATGGGGGGAAGGAGAAGTCAGTGTTTCAGAGACCAAAAAGAGTTTTAAGGAATAGACGCTACTGCTAATGGGTCAAGGGGGCTGAGGACTAAGAATTGACTATAGGGTTTGGCAACATGGAGGTCATTCATATCCTTGATGAGAGAAGTCCCAGTGGTTTTTCTTTAGCCATAGTGTCTTCCCATTTGGGGACTGGTGGGGGCTTCCGGGATAGCTCAATCAGTTCCCACAGCAGTTAGGAGGGTATATTTGTTGTAGCTCTCCCCCCAAGCTGGACAACTGTTGTCTATGTTGGCTCCAGCAGCCTTGCTGTTAAGTGGGCTGGAAGTGCTAACGGGCCCGTTGCCTCTCTGAGACTCTAAGTCAACACAGCGTCCCCTGAAGGGCCCATGAATGATCCCAAATGTTGGGAGCACCCGGGCAGCTCATCCTCAGACCATTTCACATCTCACCCTGTGTCTTCAAACTGCAAAGGCTTCTGCCCCTTCCTCACTCTCACCCAGTGACCTTGTTTCTTATTCCACTGGAAAAGTAGAAGCAGGCAGAGATAACACCCTCGCTTTCCCATGACCACGTCCATCAGTCCGCCTGCAACTGCACCTTCCCCTCCTCTACCGCGGACGAACCGTCTGCTCTTAGCTGAGGCTGACCCCTCACTTGTGCCCTGGACCATCCTGACTACCCAGCACTGAAGGAAAATGCAGGCCTCTCATTCAAAAATTATTTAGAATTTCAAGACACCTGCGGCAGAGCATTAAGCGAGCATGAGGTCCTTCTGAACACAGGTCATCTGTCCATAAAACAGGTCCTGTCTGCTGCTGCGTTAGGAAGGAGACAGGTCCCAGCCCTGACACAATAGAGGATGCCCGTATTGGGCCAGCCTCTCTGCAGAGAGAATCCTGGCCTGATGCAGGCTTCTATGGCTACTGGCAGGGCAAGTGGGTCTCTCCCTGAGGTCACTTGGGGAGGTACGTGAGGGAAAGGACCCCAGGAAGCCACGGTCGACTGTGACTGGCCAGCGGGAAGCGGCTTCTTTGTATCCAGAGTGTTGAGACACTGCCTGGTAACCACAGACGCAGACAGAAATGGAGATTCCTTTCCCTTCAGCCCTGCATGCCTCGGGGCAACCTAGAAGCGGATAAGGAGACCCCCAAGGGCAGGTCTGCTGGCCTACCGCTCTCCCCCTCCAGGCAGTCAGCACTGCAGAGTGGCTCCCTGGGGTCACTTTCCTGGTTCTGGGGCAGGGGGAAGGGGGTGGCCCGTGCAGAGCCATCTGGGGTTTCTTCTCTTGCCTTCTGCTCCCAGAGGTTCTAGTTTTCCTTGGCTGTTCAGCTTTTTCACCTTGAACTTCTTCCTCTCCAAGGGGAGATTGTGTGGGCTAGAACTTGCCAGAGCTTGGCAGTCTCGGAATGGCCTGGGCCCGCTGATAGATACCACCCTCCCTGTCATCGTGGGAGACTCCTTCCTGCTTGGGGTCTAGCGAAACCACCTGACTCTAGTAAAAAACACCCCGGCGGGGCGGCGCCTGTGGTTCAGTGACTGGGGCACCGGCCTCATGTACCGAGGGTGGCGGGTTCAAACCTGGCCCCAGCTGAACTGCAGCAAAGAAATAGCTGGACATTGTGGTGCGTGCCTGTAGTCCCAGCTACTCGGAAGGCTGAGGCAAGAGACTCGCCTAAGCCCAGGAGTTGGAGGTTGCTGTGAGCTGTGTGACGCCACGGCACTCTACCGAGAGCAATAAAGTGAAACTCTGTCTCTATAAAAAACAAACAAACAAACACCCTGGCTCCAGCCTCCCTTTTAGAGGAAGCAGAGGACTCTTACTGCCCAAATTTGGGAGAAGAGTTTCCTGCCACTCAGGGTGAAGGGTATGCTGTGGCTCTGCTCAGACTGGATTGGTCCCTGCTCACTATTCTGCCCACCATCTCGCTCCACCTGGGAGACTCCATGGCCAACAGACCTTCCGGGCCAGTTGACTTTCCCAAGGCCCCATCTTCCCTCCAGCAGAAATGGCCCCTATCCTTTGCCTAGGCCACACCCTACCCTACCTCACCTGCCACCTAGCCTGCCTCTGTTGCCTTTTGACTGCTGTGGTGGCTGCTTTTCACTTTCTTGTGGCTTCTTTTGAGTGCCTTCTGCCTATGCACGTGGCACGTCTCCTAGGAAAGCACCTTCATCTCTCTCTGGCCATGGCATTTCTTTGTCTTCCTGCCCAGGCCCTCGCTGCCCATCAGGATATCTTCAGTGGGGCAGAATACAGGCCTCCATGGCAGTGTGTCCGGCCAGGGCCCCCTTGCGCCCTCTGGGATTCCACATCTAGATCTTGTAAAATGGTCAAGGAACCAGCATCTTCCTGGGGTCCTTCCACACTGGTATCTGACTCTGCTCTAGGACACAGATGACACCAAAGAAAACTGACCCAAACCTTCCTCAGCCTCGGAATCAGGGTTGTGATCTCTTCTCCAGCGATAAGCAAGGCAGGATTGGCTGTTTCCCTCTGAGCCCGGGGAGCAGCTGAGCAAAAGCCGCAGAAAGAAGCAGCAGAGACCTCGCTGCAGTCTTCGGAGCAGCCACAAAGCAGAGCGGACGCACAGAGAGGCCCATGGCCACGGTGCTGAAACAGGGCTCCCCACAGCCCACCTCGTCGGGGCCTCGCCCCCAGGAGCTCCCGTAAACACACGTCACCTCACCCCACCCAGCTCAGTCCCTGCAGCAGCGGCTGCTCGAGTTGGTTTGCACCGCTTCGCACCTGCTTGTAGCTCTCCTGCTTAACCGGCTTGCGCTGGCTCTTCAGAGCCTATCGCTAAATTTTCAGGAGTTGGGTGAGCCGGTGGTTAAACACAGCCATTATTAAAAATTAAATTAGATTAACATGTGATTACATAAATGATGTTAAAAATAAAGCTACTGAATACTCGAGGCTCATAATTTCTTATTTTACTATATTTTGTATTTCTACGTGCCTAAGGTTTTTCAATGGCTTGTAGCAGCGTGGTGGGATTACTATCTAACCCTG
Organism: Perodicticus potto; assembly: GCA_963574655.1. NCBI lineage: Eukaryota > Metazoa > Chordata > Mammalia > Primates > Lorisidae > Perodicticus > Perodicticus potto. The sequence goes on from CAUYRH010072576.1 coordinate 43,745, forward strand.
CGAACCGCAGCTGCTGCGTAGCACGTTCCAACCCCTCCTGGCCTCAGCAGCCTGCGATCAGTCATGGTGGGAGTATTTACACCACAGAAATTGGAAAACGCTATGAATCAGGTTTTTAATTTTCACCAAGAGCTGTTTGATCAACATGACCAGCATCTGAGTGGGTAAGAGGGAGGGCACATAAGGGCATCTCACGCGTTCCCTGCTCCTGCCAAAAGCATCTGTCCGGCACTCTCAGTCTGGCAATACCAGCCTACCTGCAAAGCTTCCTTGCTTTAAAAAATCTGGGATATTATGGATTTTTAAAGGAAAAATGGAAAAACAGGGCTCTTTAGAGATTAATACGTGACCACTGAAACTGATGAATCGTGTACTAAGACAAAGGCTTAGCTCAAGAGGCTGCATCATTTCTGCTGGCTGGAGAATTTCAAGGTGCTACCCTGGACAATGGGCAGACCTGCTGAGTTCCTGTTTCTCCTTAACCACCTTGCTTGCTCAAGAATACACTTCCTCAGCCGGAAGAACAGTGCCATTAGACAGAATTTCTGGGAGAATCAAATCAGATCATTTATGTGAAAACATTTAGGGCAGTGCCTGGCACATAGCAGGTATTCAGTTTATGTGAACTTTTGGTGGTGTGCAAGGCTAGCCACAAAATCTGTGGGGCCCAGTGCAAAATGAAAATGTGGGGCACCTCATTTAAAAGCAGGGGAAAAGCTACTAAAATAAAATCCCTTTCCTTCCTCGGTCTCTATTTCTCTCTCAACCTGTCATTGTACTTTTATTTGCTATTTAATGCTGTTCTTGGTCAAGAAATAAATGCAAGGTTAAAATTATTAGCATAAATTTTACTGCACAAGCCAGGGCCTGACGGCACCCAGGCCCCTCCTCCCACCAGCTGCCATACCTACCCGCTGCACTGACCCAGCCTTCCCATGGCAGATGGATGGCCCTCGGGGGTCTTTAAACCTCTGTGGCAGGGCACACTACATACTTGGATTGGGGGTGGGTGATAGGCTTATCCCTACCAAGACTCAGCGTCTGTTAAATTGCCTGGACGTGCTGTGACAACGCCACTCCATGATAGGATGGCCACTTCTGCACCCTGCCCTGAGGTGCCCCAAAATATGTGCCTGAGCCCAACTACTCCTGTACATAGACTCCAATGGGGATGAAGGGTGACAAGAGAAATTGGACTTTACCCCTCTCTTCCCCACCAAGTCAACTGTGGTCAGAGGTCAGTGAGCTCAAGGGGCAGGGCCAGGCAGTGGGAGATCAGATGAGACTTGGACCACCAAAGGTCTAGGGTACAAGTAGCCAAAGAACTTGTCACACACACATGACTATGTGTGAGCCGAGGCTCCAAGCACTTGGCATGTGCTTTCATGTTCCTTTGGATTCACTCACAAAGGTAAAGTTGCAAAGAATTCCAAGATGGTGCCACAGAACTTTAAACCAAGTGCAAGGACCTCCTGAGCAAGGGTGCAGGCCCATGACACTGGTCCCACACATTGTCTGTTCAAAGACTTACTCCAACAATCTCTCACATCAGCAGTGTCCCCTCTGTGCTGGAGAACACTGGACCGGACTGCAAATACACTGTACTAGCTTCAGGCCTTCAAACACACAGCTTCCCTCAACTGTCCACCCAATGCCAGTCTTCACCCTAATTTTCTCTTCTCTTTTACAGTGGAACTTCTAGAACAAGTTGGCTATAGTCAACATTTTCACTCACTCTATTCTCTTTTGAACCTGCTCCAATCAGGTTTTGACCATCAGGCCATTGGAGCTGCTGTCATCATCACTGTTGAATTGGTGCCACCATATCTTTATAAGGTTGATAATGGAACTGGAAGCAATCTCTCCATTTGTCCCACCCAAGGCCTCTCTACTTGGAGAACACTGCAGCCATACTGCAGATTCAAGGGAAGAATCAAACTACCTTCAGCGAGAGGGGCTGATTTATTTTCCTGCTGCCCTTTTATTTCCCATCGAAGCAAATACCCATGCAGACTGTGTGCGGTAACATTACTGAGGGCATTCAAGCTCTCTGAATTCAGAACACTCCCAAGTTATCATTGCTGCAAGATGTTTGTCTAGACGTAGTCGTTTGAGTTTCACATTTTTCTATCGCTAGTTTCTACTTTAAACAGATCCCCAAACTTCAAATGAGGTCCAAGAGAGTGTTACCGTTAGTTATGAAACACCTGGCTTTGGGGCTATCGAGTAGCTATCCCCTAATCGTGCCTCCAGTTAATGTAGTTAAAAACTAGACATGCTTCCTTCTTTAGAAGTTTTCTTTTTGAGATTGCCTCATCATCCTGGTCTTAAGAAAAGAGCTGGTTGGCAAATTTGCTGCATCTTAGCAACGGGTCTCACTTTCAGGAAGCCCAGGGTGAAAACTCATTGGACTTGAACATTTTCTGGAGCCTCGGACATATGTAATGAATCGTGGATGGCTCTGTTCACTCTATATTCCATGTGGAAAAAAGAGAAGAAAACAAAAAACGATTTTCTACTTATTTGTCTATATTTGACCTAATGTTCCCTCCTGCTTAGTAAGCACAGGTTCAGCTTTTTAGTAAGTCACATCTTTACCTCCTAGTTTTAACTTCCTTTTCGGTTTAAAAGAAAATCCTTTTTTCTGGGCTAATCTTCCTCACACATACAGAGAACTCTTAAAGATCAAGAAGAAAAAGACCAAAAACAAAATCGAAAAATGGACAAAAGGTAGAAATGGCTCACAGAAAAAGACATACAAATGACTCTCATCTAAGACAGAATGTGCTCAGCTTCATTTGCAATAACGTAAAACTGTATCGAGCCTACGTTTTTTATCCCACCTTTGGGCAAAAATCCAAAAGTTTAACAAAACACTCTGCTGGCCAGGCTGCAGGAAAATAGACACTCTTCTACAGCGCAGGTGAAAGTGAAAAAGAGTATAGCCACCATGCAGGGAATGTGGTAATAGGTAACAGAGTTACATTTACATTTGTCTTTTGATCCAGCAATCTTATTTCTACAAGTCCATCATGAGGAAACACCTCCATAAATACAAAATAATAAATATCTAGGATTATTCACTGTGGATTTGTATCAACAAAAGGTTAGAAACAACCATAATGTACGCTGGTTTTACAGCGGAATGAACTATGGTACATGTGCATTGTACAGTAGTATACAGCTGTCCAAAAGGATGAAGGAAATTATTACTTTTAGAGAGTAAGGCACAAAACAGGGCATATTTTATGTTACGAGGGAAAGTTATAATTCATATGTGTTTGTTTTTTGATCTTTGCAAAAATAAAAGACAGGAAGGCCAGCACAGAAGTGATTGGGAAGTATTCATAGTCTGACTGTGTCATAATTACCTTGAGTAGCTAGGAGAGACCAGGAGCCCCTGGGAGCTCATGCAAACCTTGTCACATCTGAGAAGGGATGAGGGCTCTCAGCAATTCAGGGCACAACACTGCTTAGGGCCCCAAGCAAGTCAACCTGATTGAAAGCCAAAGGACTTGGTGGACACCAACTCCATTGAAGTAGAATTGGATTGATTAAAATGCGATTGACATCAAGTATTTCAGAGACATCTAATGTCTAGATCAGGTTTTCTCCACCTTAGCGCTACTGATATTTCGGTCTGGATTAGTCCTTGTTACGGTGGCGACATGTCCAGCACATTGAAAGACGTTTAGCAGTGTCCCCACTGGCTACCCACTAAATGTTAGTAGCTGTCCCTCCCCAAGTTGTGACAACTCAAACTGTCCCCGACATTTCCAAATAGCCTCTGGGGGCCCAAATCATGCTAATTTGAGAATGAGTGGTCTCAAATTTTAGTGGACAGCAGGGTCATATAAGAACTATTTTCAAGCTGTGTTTCCCAGACTTCACTGGCAGGAGAGAGGAGCCGACATGGAAGAGCCAGGGAAAGTTTGCCCTGTCGGAGAGGCACAAAGCAAGGGGCCTCTTACCCTTGCATCTAATTCTAATTTGGTCTCGATCTGATAAAAGGGGATTTACAAAGAATATCTCAGCACCACTCAGTGGTTCTCAATGTATACAGTCCCCCTGCCCCCTCAGTAAGCCCAGGGGAAGTTCAGAAATATTTGGGAGTCATTCCGATTGCCACAGACCGAAGCCTGTTACTGGCATCAAGTAGGTGGAGACCATTCTGAAGTTCCAGGGATGTTCTGGAACAACAAACTTTTGTTCCACCCAAGATGCGATTACAATTGTTATTGAGAAACCACTACAAGAAGTACTAGTGATTTCCATTTCAGAGCTGTTACCTTATGAAAATCCTGTTTGTGCAAGACAGCTATAAATCCGGACATTGCTTAGTTCAGTTACAATATAAGCTTCCAGAGGGTCTAACTTGCCTGTGGATTTCTGGAAATCATACCGTGAGAGGATGCTGACACAAAATTCCTTCGGAGTCCGTTTTTGTGAGACCTAGGTTTTGTGGGGCCTGAAGCTTATAGAATTTGGTGGTGATGAGAGAGAGCTCTGTTGAAAAGAATACAAAATTAAGTACAACGTACTTATATGGAACGAGAACAAAATCAGCAACAGATTATAAATTTGGAAAAAGATGAGAGGTACCTGAAACAAAAATCAATAAAATAGCATAGTATTTTTTATCAATTAGCTTCCTGAAATATCTCCATGATACTTTTTTCTTCTTTCTTTGTGTCTAGATAACTCTTTGATCTCATTTCCATGTGACAATAATTTTGTACTATCATTTCCTATAAAAATAATAGAAATAATTCAGCCTTATCTCCATCATGGTTAATGGAAATTCTTTAATTGCTGATAGCTGGGATGCAAATAGCATGTAACTTCCCACACTCAGTCTTACTGTTTATAGTATTGCTATTGTTTGGAAGAATTTTCCACAACATGAAGCTATGTACTTTTCATACTTTGTTCCTCCTCCACTACTCACATATTTCTGGTACTAGTTGCTACAGGTACAATTGATATGGCTAGACTATGGTTTGAATATTTGTCCCCTCCAAAACTCATGTTGAAATTTAAGTCCCAATGTGGCAGTATGGAGAGATGGAGCCTTTAAGAGGTGATTGAGTCATGAGGGTTCTGCCCTCATTAATGGATTAGCCCATTCATGGATTAATGGATTAATGGATTAATGGATTAATGGATTAGTGGAGAAATGTATTAATAGATTATCATAGAGGTGGGACTGGTGGCCTTATAAGAACAGGAAAAGAGCTAGCATGCCCAGCCTCCTCACCATGTGGTACCCTGCACTGCCTCAGCACTCTGCAGAGTCCCCCCCCCCCCCAGCAAGAAGGTCCTCACCACATGGGGCCCCTTGACCTTGGACTTCTCACTCTCAAATTCCTTTTCTTTATAAATTACCCAGGTTTGGGTATTCTGTTATAAGCCCACACCAGGGCTACCAAACTTAAATTTCAGCAAAGGTGTTTGTCAAAATTTGTCATCATTTGTTTATGACAAAATTATGGCTGGTTGGGTGGATGTGAACAACCACATCTCAAGAGGGTCATTGCTAGATCAGTGGGAGCCAGGAAGAATGCTCTAGATGCTCTCCCTTATCTAGCCACACTGGCCCCCTTGCTTTTCCAACTCTATGCCAAGTACGTCGCTGCCTTAGGGCCTTTGCACTTGCTATTTCTTCTGGCTGTACTGCTCTCCTTCACTCTCCCCATGTCTGTATGCTGGCTTCCTTATTTCTTTGAGGGAAATGTTATTTTGGCAGACACTAGCTGTTCACCAATGACCCATTCACTCTTTCCATGGAATAGAAATATTGCTAGAAAGCAGCATATTTCCTGTTGCATCCAGATGAAGACATGTGCTAAGGTGATCAACTCATTCTAGTATGCCAGGAACTTTCTTGGTTTGGGTACTAAAAGTCTTACTTCTTAGAAAACACCTCAGTCCTGAAAACTGGCAAAGCCAATCACCCTACATATGACTGGGTTCTGGCCAAGTGAATGTAGGTAAAAGTGATTATGTCATTTCCAAGCCTGACCCAAGACTATAGAAACCTCTTAAACAATCCTCCTTTGCTTTTCTCCCTTCTACTGGCTTGATGTTAACATCCAGGGCAACTTCTGCATTAAGGATGAGGGAGTCTCCTTTAGCCTGTGGCCCTGAATGACCATGTGGAACACATTCCACCTCATAATTTCACAGTCCCTCTCAACAGCTCACTGATTGGAGCAAGAGATAAACTATTGTGCTTAGCCACTGAGATTTGAGCCCTTGTTTGTTACATCAGTGAGCATTACATTAACTAACACAGTCTTCTCAGTAAGCTCTTCCCAAACTACCTTATTTAAAATTGCAACTGCTTTCCCCCACCCCTCCATTTCCACTCCCTATTTTCTACTCCTGCTTAGTTTTTCTGCACAGAGTTAGCACCATGTGACGTGTTGTACATTTGACTAACTGACTTAGTCCTTGCCTGCCTCTTCCCATAGCATGTAGACTTCATGAGGACAGGAAACTTGTCTGTTGTGCTCACTGCTGTATTTCCAGCATTTTGAACAACACTATCCAATAGACTTCTGTGACAGAGGAAATATTCTATATCTGCGTTGTCTAATATGGCAGCCACTAGCTACATGTGTCTATGGAGCACTTGACATATGGCTAGTGTGACTGAGGAACTGAATTTTTAATTTTAGTTCATTTTAGTTCATTTAAATTTAAATAGCTACGTGTGACTGACTAATGGTTACTGTATTAGACAGTGGAAATGTAGAACAATGTTCAGTGTGCCCATCCAATAAATTTTTGTTGGATGAAAAAAAAAATCAATGAATGCATTCAAACTCAGCTTTTGCTGAGTTTCTCTGCTATGTGACACACACAAATGAGACATTCCTTATTATTGCTGCATTGACCATGGCTAACCTGGGTAATTCACTGAGCTCTTCTTATGCTATTAGTCTATGAGCAGTCAACCCCCTGGTTGAGAAACAAACCCCAAATTTCACCCTTCTCTATTAATTTAAGCCGGACAAGCTCCATAGTACATTCTGTGTTGGTGGGAGAGTTCCTTTACCACCATCTCCAATAGCAAAGCCGAAATCACTTCAGAACAGGCAGTTCCAGGGCTTTGAGTAGTGTGGTTTGAGAATTATTACAAAGGTTTTTATCTCCCATGGGCATTGTTCTTCCTCCCTTTTTCCATAGGTCTGAATTCAACACTCACAAGGTGATAATTATACTGTGGTAGAGATTGCATCTGGTCTCCAAAAGACACATTCTTGTCGTCTGGTACACACAGCTGGGCTATATTTCCCAGCTTCTTTTGCAGTTAGGTGTGATCATGTAGCCAAATTATAACCTGTATGGTTTCCTTTGCAGGTTATTTTTTACCCCCCTCTGGTTTCTTTTGAGATTTTCTCCTTTCTAGGATGTTCTGTAGTTTCTCTAATTTTATCGAGGTGTGATAAATATAGAGAAGTGTTTTGCTTGGGATATGATAAGGTTTGTTTAATCTAAAAATTCATGTCTTTTTTCAGCCTTGGAAAGTTTTCAGCCATTGTCTCTTGAAATATGGCTTCTCCCCATTTCCCTTTAATTTTTCATTCTGCAACTTTGATCAGACAAATGTTGGAACTTCCTTCAAATCACTTTCACAGTTTCTCTCTCTTAACCACCTCATGTCACATTTTGGGTAACTCCCTCATATCTACCATCTAATTCACTCATTTTATTTTTTTCCTTTTTCTTTCTTTCTTTTTTTTTTTTTCTTTGAGACAGAGTCTCACTCTGTCACCCTGGGTAGAGTGCCATGGCATCATAGCTCACAGCAACCTCAAACTCCTGGGCTAAAGCAATCCTCCTGACTCAGCCTCCCAAGGGGCTGCGAGGCACATGCCACAATGCTAATTCACTAATTTTCTTTTCTCCTTTGTCTTACCTGCTATTTAACGGCTCCACCAATTTCCATGATTCTATTTTTCATTACTAGAAACTCTGGTTCTCATTCAAATCTTTCTGATCCTTTTTCATACAGTTTTGGGCTTTCATTTTGTTTTCTGCTCTTTTAGGTCTACAATTGTTGTAAAACATGCTTATTTTATGTTCTTTTTAAGATTAATCTATTACATCCAGATTGAGGTATAAATTTTCTTGGTTGGTAAATTTTCTTTCTTTCTTTCTTTTTTTAGTAGAGACAGAGTCTCACTTTATCAACCTCAGTAGAGTGCCGTGGCGTCACACAGCTCACAGCAACCTCCAACTCCTGGGTTTCGGCCATTCTCTTGCCTCAGCCTCCTGAGTAGCTGGGACTAGAGACACCCGCCACAACACCCAGCTATTTTTTTGTGGTTGGTAAATTTTCCACTGTTCCCTCACAATGGGTGCATTTTTCTATACATTTATAACTTTTTATTGTGAATTTATATTTAGTGGGTTTTTTTTCCTGAAGGATTCCTGTAAGTCACTAGTTGTTCAATTAGACCTATAGAGTGGGCTTGCTCTTATTCCAACTGGGAATCTTGAAAGTGTTAAACTTTCAAAGATTCTAGATCTGTTTTCCTGTTAGCTGTTTGCCTTGGGTTTCCAATGCCATACAGGTAGTGTAAATTTGAATTCTACATCAAGTCTAGTGCACTCTTGGGTCTTAATTTCCTGCAGATGACTTGTTTCTAGCCAAGGGCCCAGGCATAAGCCACCTCATAACTTCCCTGAGCCGGCGTTGCTTCCCTGGCAACCTTCCTAATCCCCTTGTCAGAGCCTAGACAGGGCAGCTGTGTGAGATAGCAGCCCCCCTGCATCATCAAGGTCTGGAGCCTCATTGCCCCCCCCACCCACTGGTATTAGAACTCCAGCCCCCAGCCTGCAGGGCCTGGGTCTTGGTGTGGAATCTTCTGGTGCTGTGTTACATATTTGGCTTTACTACTCTCACTTTCATTCCTTTCTTCCTGCCTGGCACTTAGGACTTCCCTTTTATCCTTTTCTGAGCTCATATATGTATTTAAATTCTGGAGGGTATGTTTTCTCAGCATTTCTATGCGTTAGCAACAGGAGGGGTCTTACTCAAGAGCAATGAGTCAGTGCCCAAGGACTCGCCAATCTCTCCTTTTTCGGATTTACTTCCAGTGTTCTTGTGATTGGGGTGAAGGGTGATCTATGTGACATTCCTAATATAGACTGAAGACCCCATCATCCAAACAAACCATGGAGACACATAATTTATGCAAAATTGGTCCCAAAAAGACATGATAATGCCCTTAATGATATACAATGTAAATGTCAGACAGTTGCTTGAAAATTAGGGTCAGAAAACAGTGACCTTTGCATTCTGCCAAATATGTCCTTGGGATAAATTGCATTTTTATTGCATTATATTACATCACCACAATTATATGAGACTCTTGCTGGAATTTTGAATGCTTCTCTTTATCATTTCATATATGCATGTATATTATATATGGCAATTTCAGTGTTCTATAAGTAAAAATCACTGTATAAAAATGAAATTGAAAAGTGTGATAATTCAGCAATACATAGAAATATGTTGCAAAATAATAGAACATAAACAAAATTGTACGTCTTTTTAGAGTGAATATCTAAAACAAACCAGATCATCATGTTGGGCCTAGGATAAAGGACTATTTTATTTAATATATCAGTATCCCAAGAGAAAAATACAAAGAAGAAATTTCCAAAAACAAAAATGATTTTTGGCAGCTTTCAAAAATCTACCAGGCACTTCCAGTAGCATATAGAAATCATGGCATGAAACTATTCATGGTTTTTGCAAACAATAATTAAGACATAATGGAAGGCTATATTTCTCACATTAGATGGTTCTGAAAAAAAATGATGAAAGGGATCCTTTTGGTTTTTCTCATTTCTCTTGAAAAAAATGCCGATAAGAGAGAAAAACAAGGAGAAAAAAATGCCAGAATTCTATAACACAAACAAGATACACAAGCCATTTTCCTAACTTCACACTGTTCAGGAGAGTGACAAAACACCAATTTCCACAAGATGGTCTGTCTTACAAATATGGAACACTTCCCATTCAAATAGGTATCTGGGGCATTGTGGGTAAGCCAGCCAAAACGGGTAGCAATAGCATGTGAATTAAAATAGCAACCTCCCCCATCCTGAGTATTCATCCGTGCCATTGACACATTGCGGAAAGGATGCCAGACCTTTCACTGGCACAAATCTCATGTCTGTAGCCTGCTGCGAGCTCTCCGAAAAGCCCCACTTGCAGCGTGGAGGGTTCCTTTGTTGGTGACATGCAGTTGAGACGAGGAAATAACATACCATTTGGTATCCTCTGGGTGGGTCTGTGAACAGCCTTGTGCTGGGTCCCTGTGCTCCTTTCTCAAGATGTTCAAGATCTGCATGTGCTACGTGCTGCAACATGCGAGTGGCATGTCAACAAACCTGTGATGATTTCCAGGAAAATGCAATTACCATTTGAGGAGAACCATCACATTTGTCTCAACCCAAATGATTTAGAAAAGGCAGAATCGCTGCTTGTCAGTGTAGCTCGTAAGACTACACCTGATCTCCGGTAGGACAGACCTAGCAGCGACTTCAGAGGAGGCCTGAACTATCCCATCACACATTGTCAGCGTTCTGCCTGCACCCCCTCATCCTTACACTGCAGAGTACTCCAGCCTGACTTCCACTTGCCAGAACGCACGCTTCTTCGCCCTTTCCGGCCCCTGAGGTCTGCGTTGCCCTCAGGTGTGGTAGGCCGGAAGCGCTAGGGAATTAACGCCAGTTATCCGCAGTGCTAATTGGCTTAATACCACCACTAATTGGCAGCCTTACTTTCCTGCTCCCTTAAACTGTTTCCTTGGACCAACTCTCAACGTCAGCTGCGTGTACTTGAGTGCTGTGTCCTGGTCAGCTTCTGGAAAAATCCAAGCTAAGACAATAATCTTTGCCCAGAGGACTCAGCAAATTAGCATTTTGCAGGCTTCAAGCTGTCAAGGTTTCAATTAAGAAGGATATACGATACTGTGTCAATTGAGCACACAGTTGCCAGTATACCGTTCGTCTTGGAAGTACTTTTTGCCTTCCAGCACACATCCGTATACCCAGTGACAGCAACGCTTCTCCGCTGCTCAGATCAGCTTTGCTGTACAGTTCTTGTGCTACTAGCTGGCTACAAGTTCTCTAGCGCCTAAAACATCGAGAGACAGCCTCTGTACAATGGTGGGACCACTGAGGTCCAAAAAACTAAATAATCGACCATTTTAGGGAACAGCCCCAAGGGAGGAAGCTGGACTGACAGTGTCTGAAAGCTGGGAGCAGAGCTGAGGCCAGAACGGAACGAATATTGATCCACATACTTTGAAATTCAACACGCCAGTTAAAATTTCTTCTTTAGTTCGAAAGTAACAGTCTGGTTGCCTTGGGGCTCGTAGGTTTAAGAACACATGTGAAAATCATCATCATTCTGTTCTCCATCAGTACAACATAGGTTTATCAAGCACCCAGTATGTGGGAGGCACTGTTCTAGGGGCTTTGCATGCATTGACTGATTTCATTGCCGCGAAATGCTAAGGAGGGTGCATTGCTACTAAGCCCATTTTATGGATGGGGAAAGCGAGAGGCTAAATAAAATTGTCAGGAATCTTGACTTTGTACTTATACTTAAAAAGAAAAGGGGGGAATGGCAGTAGAGGTGGCTTCATGGGAACTGGACTGGAGTTGGAAGGCCTGTTTGGTAGCACATGGCTTCGTGGATGCTATCTCTGGACTCTGCCATTGCTCGGTCTGACACAGGGCCTTCAGCTTCGAGACTTCTGCACCTGATCCTGCTAACCAACTACTTCAGTTTCTGGCCTCTGAGTCTCTTGGTTTCTGCCAATTCAAGGCTCGTTCATGGTTATGGCCACACACGACTCCTCTTCCTTGAGGCCTTTGCTGCCTGCCTTCTCCGAGACATCTTTCCCCCGCTGTGCTCACCCACCTCCCTGACTCTGTATCTGTAACACATCCCGGCTCCCCGAGATGACTTAGTCACTCCAGCCAACCTCAGTCCCCTCTATTTCTATGGAACTTTGACTCCTCTTGGCCGCCTCTTGGCTTCTGGTCACCTATAGATCTGCTGTTCTTTGGGCATGTACCCATCTCTGCCCAATTCGGTGTGGCCTGCAGATGAGCGCACATGGTAGCAGCAGCGTGACCTCTGAGTAAGGAGCTACCTGAAGGCAGGGACCATTCAGAGGGGTCTACAGGTGAAAGTGGTGCCGAGAGGTGAGATGCCCAGAACCAAGGGACGCTTGTCAAAAGCCACTAGAAACCAGTCAGTGTCTTTAAAGAGCATGGCCATATTTAGCCCTATTTCCTCCTTCCATTGGCTTCATTTCTATGTGAATCAGAGATTCTCGAAAAATCTGAGTGTATTTGAAGCGGGCAGTTGCCTTTTCCTCATCCCAGGGGCACTGAGGGCAGGGGAGCAAGGTCTTGGGGGACATGCTCAGCAAAGGACGTCTAAGGCCTGTGCATGTTTCATGGCCTAAATTGATACTGAAAATTCAATTAGGCCCCATGTTTGAAGAGAGGTGAATAAGGTGACAGGAATTTTTTTCCCTGTGTAAACTTTTTAAATTGAAGAATAACACACATAAAGACAAGTGCACAAATCGTAAGTGTACGGTTCGATGAATTTTTACAAAGTAAACACATCTGTGCAACTAGCAGCCAGATCAAGATACGTAACAGGAGGCTTTTTGGGGGGTTCTGGAAGTGCTCATTACTGTTCTATAGTTCAGAGGTCGCAGGATCACAGAAGAGACTTTTGAAACAATTGGGCCAACATCATCATTTTTACATAAACTAAGCCCCAGAGTGGTCAAGTGTCATGCACCAGGGCCTGCAGCTAGAGAGCATCTGCTTTTAGAGTTTGTTTTGTTTCTTCTAAATCATCAGACAGTTTTTCTGTCGCTTCATTAAGTTGGTGCTCGTGGATAAACCAACCCACCTCCTCACTTCTCCTATTTATTTGTTCTACACGTGACATTAATTTTTCTTTTCTTATTTTGTGCTCACTTCATGGCCAAATAATGTAAGATCATGATTTGCCCCCAGGATCTCAGTGCCTGATGTGTGGGAAGATCGATCTCTCACGTCAGTAGCCAGTGACAACCTGTGTACCTGTGACATATGTCAATAGACAGCATGGGGCTCAGTGACCACCCTTCTATAGAGTGGTCTTCACCCCTTCCCACTCACCTTCGCACCTTGAAAAAATGGAACTTGTTCTGAGGTTCTCGTGGCAGAGATGATTAGCTCTATCAGGATTGGTCTTGGCCACCATGATGTAGAACTGTGGCTGGAAAGCAGCTGGCTGCCCAGCCAAGGGTTCCATTTCCCAAGGCCCTCAAGGGTACCCATTAGAAGATCGGTTGTTAGCAGCAGGACTGAGTAGAAATACACTTTGGCTGAGGTGATTAAGCAGCAGGTGTGTCTTCTACAGGTTTTCTTTCCCCATCGACAGACTCTAAGGGCCTTGAGCAAGATGGAAAGAGCTTGGGTTTTGGGTAAGCCCTGACATTGGACTCAGCATTAGTAAGAAATAAACTAGTGTGTTAATCTACTGAGATTCCAATGTTACCAGATGAATACAGTTATAGCAGAGATGAAGGAGGGGATTGTCACATTTTCAAAGGCTATTTTAAAAATTATCTCTCTAGCTTTTTCCAGCTATTGAAGACCATGTCAGCCAGAACCCTTTATTTGTATAGGAAGAATTATTCCTGGGCATTATATATAAAAAGATAAGGAACTAGCCTCTTTTAAGAATAAGAAACTATTTCCTGGGGTCATGTGCCTTTTTCCAGATTGTTTTTAGGAATCCTTAAGGCAGTGAGTGAAGGTTGGTCCTGGCAGAACAAAGGAAAGCCCCAATTTCAGATGCTGAGCTCAGCTTATCACCCTGTACTTCCTTATTCCCTAAAACATTGGCCCATCACCTGTGTCTGTGATACTGTTTTTATCAACAGATATGCAAATTTCTCTTTTGGAAAGCTCATCAGGAAAGAAAGTGACCTTTATTCATAGTGTTCTCTGACCCATTTAAACAAGACAAGTTTTCCTACAATGGAAACTTAGTAAAAAAAGATGTGTGGCATATGACATGGGAGCACCCTTTATAATACTTTTTTCGGGAAAGAGCAATAATCAACAGCAATGAAGGCACTATTTTACTGGAAGTGTTCAGGGAACATAACCACAGAGGAGGAAAAAGAGAATGGCTTCTGGAGTCAGACTGCCTGAGTTCAGATCCCGTGTCTACCATGTACAAGCCAAGGGACTGTAGGCAAGTTACTTAATTTTTCTGTGCCTCGGGATCTCCACCTGTACAACGGAGACCACCAGATACACCTCTTAGTGTTGCAAGAATTATATTATTTAATACAGATAAAGCCATAGAAGAGTGCCTGGCATCTGGAAAACCCTCAATAAATATAAGCTATTAGGATACAAGTCTTTGAGACCTTGAGCTGCCTGTGGGATCTATGGATTTATGTCAAAATATACAAAGAAAACCAAATAATTACCTCACTGGGTCAGATCTGGGGTCCTTTCTGTTTCTCCAGAGAATCCTAAAAGCCTGTCTCACAGAGCTGAGGAATGGGGAGAACTTGGGGCTACTTCTCTTTTGATATCAAAGCCTAAGTTGAATTAGTAGCACACATGTTTAAGAAATTTATGAATGTACATCAAGAATTTCAAACAGTCTTTGACTTAATAGTTCAAACTCTGAAACGACTCTCAATATGCTCTATTTTATTTGTTTTAAATACAGAAAAGGCTACAAGGCACAAAAGTGCCTCTGAGCAACAAAATATATAAAGGAGTATTAAATTACAATTCAAAGTATAAAATAAATATCTGTGAGTCCTTACCGATATAAATAAATGATTGAATGTATCAATAAATGAGGAGAAACAGACAAGTCACCTACACGACAAACTCTAAATAAATTATGTATGTACTCTGCCCTCCAGGAGGGAGGACATTAACTCCCCACTCCTTAAGTGTGGGCTGCACATAGTGACTTCTTTCCAAAGATCACAGGATGGAAAAGAATGAGGAAAAAGAGCAACTTTACAGATCTAAGAAAAATCTGTAAAGTTTTCTTTACTTCAGCCAAGTGACCTAGGCCAATGTCAACAGTCAAATCATGTTGACGGCATGTGCTCTTGATATCATATGATAAAAAATGGCAAGTCAGCTCTGTGATCTTCTTCCCCAAAACCCAGTCTAACCATTAGCAAAACATCAGAAAAATTCCAATGGAGAGACGTCCTATAATGTACTTGACTAGTACCCCTTAAAACTATCAAAAACAAGGAAAGTCTAAGAAACTGTCACAGTGAAGAAGGAGCCTAAGAAGACATGACAACTGGACATGCTATGGTGTCCTGCCCTCCTGGAAAAGGGAATTAAGTAAAAATGAAGGAAATCTGAATAAGTTAGGACTTTAGTTATTTCATAATAACAACGTACAGAAATTGGTTTCCTAACTATATGTACCGTACAATGTGAGATGCTGATAATAGGGGAAGCTATGCAGGGGATATATGAAAATTCTCCATACTATCTGCTTATTCTTCCCTATATCTGAAACTCTTCTTAAAAATATAGTTGATTTTCATGGTCTGCTTTAGTTATGGTCTATGAAGTCACTGAGAACACTGACTTGGTGAATATTATTTACCCCTAGCTGTGAGCCTGTGGTCACAACAATTTTGGATCAGTGAATAACCTTGTTTTATGTGTGATTCTGTTTAAAGACACCCCATTTACTATATATTGTTTATTCATAAAACAACAACCTAACATTAAACTCATAGCTAACAGCCGTAACTTCTGCCTGGATGAAGCTTATGTAACACACATGTTTTCTCTGTGAGGCACATCACAGCCTTCTTGGCTTCAGGACACCAGACAGCACCTCAGCACCATGCTTTGGGGCCTTTATAAACAGTGAAATCACCACCAACAAAACCCCACAAAAATGTGAAAAACGCGCCACTAAACAGACTGTGAGAAGAGCACTTGTTTACAGTCTGAGAGCAGACACAAGAATACAGTGTCACCTCGCTCGACCTCAGTTGGGAATGTGCACATTGGGCCAGTCAACTGGTTAACTCCTCTGCACATGTGTGTGCTCACCAATGACCTTCGTGATTTAGGGGTTGCAAATCCATTTTAGCAAGTAGGCCAATTCACAAGTACAGAATCTTAAATAATAAGAAGAAAGATCAGCTGTACATTAATTACTTTTTAAACGCTATGAATATGTTCTGTGATGGCCTAAGTTCTCTCCGTAACCCTCTATAGATCTCTCATTCTTAAATTTGCCTCTCTAAAATTCATTTCTCTACTGATCTGTTTATCAGTTTACTTAGCCTCCACCTGTGCTGTACAAGATGCCAGACATTGACCCACAGGTGGATTGGTACCTTACATGTGGCTAGTTCAAACTGAGATGTATTGGAAGGATAAACATCAGATTTTAAAGACTTAGTACCAAGAAAAAGAATGTAAACTTAGATATTAATAATTTTGTATTGATTTTATATTGAAATAATATTTTAATTTAATTGGTTGACTTAGAAGGGTACAGGTGAAACTTACTAAATGCAGAATAGAAATGTCTTCATATAATAACTAAGCAAATGCCATGAAGGCTATGTTAAACAGTTTGATGAAAATATTTCAGATTGTATATGAAACCAGCACATTGTACCCCTTGATTGCACTAATGTACACAGCTATGATTTAATTTAAAAAATTAGTTTTACCTGTTTCTTTTTACTTTTATAATGTGACTACTAGGAAATCTAAAACTATATATGTGGCTTACATTTTATTTCTCTAGGACAATACCTATATCAACTCAGAGGAAAATGAATTCCATTAAGATATTAGTAGCATGGGAAGAACAGAAAACTACAGAATCATTTTATCCTTAGGTCATTTAATCTCCTTCTTTGAGGAAACTAAGGCGCAGACAGGAGAAAGGTCTTGTCCAAGTTCAGACAGCCAGTGGCTGGCAGAGCAGTACTCAGACCCTAGACTCCTATCTTCCAGTTCATTCTCTTTCCCTTAATCTTCTCTCCAGTGTGCCCCCATGCACCAATAAATAACATCCAACAGCCTACAGCATCATTTAAAAGATTGGCTGTTCCTGAATTGAAAGAGACCATTTTATAAAATCTTGCTAGATTTCTGTAAGTGGGGCTGCCAGATTTAGCAAATAAAAATACAAGATTCTGTGTTAAAATTTGCATTTCCAACAAACAGCAAATAACGTTTAAGTATGTCCCAAATATTTCATGGGTCATACTTACGCCAAAGAAATTATTCCTTGTTTATGTGAAATGCAAATATGACTGAGCATCTGTGTTTTCTAGTATGAGTATATCCCACACAATATTTGGGGACACACTCATTCTAAAAAGGTATAAAAGAATTCGTTATTTATCTGAAATGCAAATGTAACTGGTGTCCTGTATTTAATCTGGCAATCCTACCATAAAGCCTTTGAGGAAAGAACCTTTTGGCTGATTTCTCCCAGGCACTTATCTTTCTGTGTTCCTCCAAGGAACAGCCCAAACTAGTGAGTCATTCATCAGCTCCGTAATAAAAAACGGAATCTGCAGACTTGCCTTCCCATCTGCAGGCTATCTCAGCTGTCAATGCTATCTTTCTAAACAGCCAACTTACCCGGGAATCAAGCAGCAGATCTCAACTGTCCCTCCCAACCTTTATAATCAATTTGAGTTGGGCAAGATGCCAGCTTCAAAAAAAAAAAAATTGCACAGAACCAACTCTTGTAACTATGGAGATAAGAGGGGAGGAAAAACCCAAGGAAACAGACAAGCTTTCCTCTTCTTTACAGAAGCTCTTCTAAATGGAACAGGCGGCAATCGGCACAAACATGCCAGCCGTTTCCTGGACATGTATACATATCAAAGAGAACAAGGCAAAAGTTAACTGGATTTTACAGTTTATGATTTTCTTTCCTTTGTAACTATTATCTTGTGGTATACTAAAGCAGGAAGAGTAATGGAAGTGTGCAGGCAAAAAGGGGGTGCAGGCAATAAGGGGTTCATCGCCTGTAGAGAATTATAAACAATAATAAAACTGACTAAAAGTTGTTCTGCTTTTTATTACTCCAATGTTCTGGCAATTCTAAACAGTGTCATTGATAAAATACTCGTCCCACTGCACTCCCCCCACCTCTCCGACCCCACACTGTTCTCATTTTAAGCAATGCCATCAAGCATTTTAACAAAAAATCCTGCTTTGTAGGGCTTTTCTTTTCTGTTGTTTTGGGGATGGTCTGGAAGAGATGGATAGAAGGAGGAGAGAGCTAGATGGGGCTGGGACACTTACGCCATCAAATTAACAGGAGCTAAGATTTTCAATGAATGGCGAATGCTGTCTCATGCACAACTGTCTTGAGGTCTCCAAGGAAGGAAAAGCCTTATGATAGGAAAATGAACACAAGATTAGGAGTCAGAGGACCTGGGCTCAAGGTGTATAGTTATGTGACTTAGGACAAAAGTTATGCCCTTTCTGAGCCTCCATTTCCTCCCCTATCAAGTAGATGCTCTAACGACTCCCCTACCTATCTCCTTCACCTGCTTGTCTACGTTTCATAAAACATATGAAAGAGTTTTTCAATCTGGGAGGTACTTTACTGATGTAAATCACTGTATTCATTTTAATACTGACCAAAATAACAGGAACTTCAACAAGATAGAGTATGTGATCAGGTGAAAAGTCAAGTTTATTGGCAGTTGTTGGTGGTAGGATGACCTTAACCCTTGAGGTCATCTAGGGACTCAGGTTCCTTCTCTTATTGCCCCATCATACCATAGGGCATCTTCCTTATCTTCAAGATTGAAACTGAACCATTACTTACTACATCCTCATTCTTAACCACAGGATGGGAAAGGAGTAAGTAGAAGATGAGTTGCTTCCTATAGGACCATGACTTCTTCTTATTGGTTAAAATTTAGTCACATGACCTCACCTTGCTGCAATGGAGGCTGGGAAATGCAGTCTATGTATCTGGCCGAGGTTCTCTAGCCAAAAATTGCAAATGGAAGTCACCGTCATTGTTTTTCAAGCTAGTAGATAAAAGGTTGTTTGTGTGTTTGTTTATTGTTTCCTTGCCCTAGGGAATGAGACAAGATGAAAAGTCTACAATTTTTGATGTAGCTGATGAATTTTGGATGCATGTCAGTGTAGATCATCCTGGCTTAAATAAGGAATAGATTCCTCAAGCAGTGGATTTCAAAGCACTTTCACCTGAGGCCTGAATATGACTGCTCCCAGGAGACTTTGTCAGTGTGCGTTTGGACACAGAAACACAGCTCTGTGCCTCTTGGAGACCAGGCCCAAATCCCAGGAGAAACAAGGAATTTAGATCACCTTGCCATTACACTGACTCTCTATCCAGTCACTCAACAATCTTGTAACTGAGAAAGTGGTACATCATCTGGTTACTGCCTTATCATCCTGGAGGTCTTGTGTCACTGCCTCCATAATTAAACACAGACCATTAGCTATAACCCACTGCACCCACATCAATTATGCCAGTTTGGATAACAGCCACAGAAACTCTTCTTTCCCATCTTCTGCCTCTCTGGAAATGATGCTGGTCATATCGCACAGGTATGGTTAGATTGGTCTTGGCTATTATAAGATGTCAAATTAACAAGGCTGCTATGCCATGATGGAACAAAAGCTTTATTCTTCCACATGCTGATTAAAAGGTAATTTAACCTCTTCCAAAGGTGGTCTAGCCAATCCCCAGCAGTATTGACATTGTGTTAATGAGAAATTGCTCTCCAGAGTGATAAATTAGCCCTCTGAGACTAGTATGCAAACCCATCTTCAATGGATGGCCCAGCATTAAAGAGCAAACTAGGTAGTTTCATCACCCTCTGCCCCCCTCAATTAAATCTGCATGGACTGATGCACCGTATCTGAAATCCTGGATCTGTGCAGATTAAAATGCACACTTGTGGCCTCCTGAGTAATGCTAACTGTCCTGGCTTGCTGTTTTCCTGCATATGCTAGGTCAAGTTGACTCTATTTCAGTAGCAATGTGGCTACTTAATCTAACTCATTTCTTGGAGATAAAAATCTCGATGCACCATAAGAAGAGAAAACAAAGCCCAGTGGGTCTCAGAATGTGGACGAGCCTTAGCATTCACTTAATCCAACACTTTCAGTTTTATGTATAAGGAAACTGAGGCCCAAGGAGATAAAATACGTTGGCCAAAATGCAGGAAGCTTAAGCAACAGGGATGAACTAGAACCCATTTTCTCAAATAGTAAGGTCACTATCTTACCCTCCTCTACCCATCCTACCAAACTGAATATTAGCTCACATCATTTGGAGATACTACCCATTCGACCCCCTTGATTTAATCCACTCCTACAATTTTTGTTACCTTTAAATCTACATCTGTATCCCCACTCAATTTCTTGAATTCTAGACCCAGAATCTCAACTGACATTTGGTTGTTTCTTGTTGAATGTGCCACCAGGACCTCAAACTTGCCACGTTCAAAGCCAACTCATCCATAAACCAGCTTCTCTTTCTAACTTCCTGGCTCCATTAATACATCACCATTCTTCCGAATTTTGGATCCCTCTTTGATTTCTCCTTCCCCTGTTCCTTAACACCGTTTGAATCTAAACAGATTTTGCCTCCTCAATAGAATTAGACAAGCAAGATATAAGAAATCCAGGATGAATTGGAACGATTCCCTTTCTCCTGCCATCTAACATTGTATTAACCCTGGTTATCATTTTGGCCTTTTTCCTTACATGATTTCTTCTACACAATATGTATTTTTTACATAAAAGGAATCATCCTGTTTTGAAATTTATTTGTCACTTATACGTCATTCATGAATACTTTCCTATGGCATTAAATGTCCTCTTTTATGGTAATTCTCAAATTTTGTGTATCAGAATTATCTGAGGGTGCTTGTTAAAAATGTATTTCCCTGGACCCTTCCCCAGAGACTCTGATTCAGTATTCTGCAGAGGGCCTAAGAACCAGTGTGTTTGACCATCATCCTAGAGGATTCCAATGAATGAGGTTTTCAGATCCCAGTTGAATGAGGTTTTCAGATCCCAGTTTGAGGAACACTGTTCAGGGAATAGCACAATTTTAAAGGACTGCCTCATTTTCTTTTGTTTATGATTATAATAATTTAGCTACTAATCCCAACTAACATAATTTTTCAATTTTTTCATATTATTTTAAAATTGTGGTGTGCTGACTTTGGTTCTAAGCTCTTTCTTTACTACTCCTCCTAACTCACATACAATACAATGTCTACATACAACTTTTCTGTAGGGCCAATTCCTAGAAGTGGAATTTTTGTGTCTAAAAGAAATGCAAAATTGCAAGATATAGGTAGTAATATATTATACACTACATATTATTCATTCTATAATTATATATGTAATATGTGAATTATAATATAACAGTATATTAATTAATGTATTGATATATTAATTACATAATTATATAATAAATGGCCTAATAATATATGTTAATTTATATATGTTTAAATGGAGTTTTATTTGGACCCTTGCACAAGATTTACATTTATCTATGTTAATTTCATCTAGATATATTTCACCTATTGCTTCAAGGGTAGTGACATTTTTATATTCCTATTTTCCATTAAAGGTATTTGCTATTTTTCTAATCCCCTGCATATCTGATATATAACTTCTACACTTTTATCCATATCATGGATGAGAAATAGTGAATAACATAAGACTGAGAAATTTGGAATTCAAAGTTAAGATAAAGTCAATTTCATGTTCAGTGGTGATACTCTAATAGCTATCAGTTATGTTATTTACATATTATATAATAGTTTGAAATAGTCATCCATCATCTTTTAAAACCAAGTCATTTTAGTCACAGTTCATATTATTATTATTGTGGGTGTTGAAAAAAAGGTTTAATTCTTAAAAGCTATGCACGCTGTTCCTAGGTTGGGTAGTTTCCACTTCATTAATAAAACCAAATCTTATTCACTGATCTTCTTGGAAAGAAGCCTCCATCTTCAATCTGTACAGGTGTCTTCATGGAAATAAACACTGCTTGGGATTAATAGGACCTGGGCAGCTAGGAGACCCAAATGACTAGCGATGGGAAATATAATCCCTGACTCCCATTCCTGCCTAGACCACTGACAAGTTTCCATCACAGTTTGCCTGTTCTCTGTGTGAATTAGGAAAAGGCATCCCTTTGGGGCACCTGCTCCACCTTAGGAGGAAGGGCTTGAATTTCAGCCCCCCTAGGCTTCCTCACCTGGATGCCCTTATAAGGGCCTCAGCCTGAATAACCCCGAAGAAAGGGTCAAATTGTTGGTTGCCTCTCTGGGGAGGGAGGGAGAGAGCAGGGAGGAGAAAGAGAAGGCATAGGTCTTATGGCAAAGGGACGAGGCTGGGGCGTGAGAAAGGGACAGAAGTGGAAGGAGGCTGTAGGTGGCCTGGCAGTGTTGACCATGACAGCAATAACGGTCATCTCAAACATAAGCCGAGCTGTGTTAAGTGCCTAGCACTCGGGCAATGCTTCACATGAAGGAGAACATCCATTCCCCTAGAATCTCTGAAAGGTGACTACTATTATAATCCCCATCTTGCAGATGGAGAAACTGTAGCATAGAGAAGCTAAGAGATACGCCCAAGTCACGAAGCTATTAAGGGGCAAAACCAGGGTTGGAGCCAGGCCAGCTGATGCTCCCACTTAATGTGCTAAGTGCTCACCACGGAGCACATGACACATCCCACTGTCACTACGTTCTGGCTATTAGTGGTGTGCGTGCAGCACACATGCATGTGCACACACACCCCATAGCCAGGGGGTGAACTGCCATCGCCACTGCCACTGTCACTGCCCTTGCCCTTATTATGTGCCTCAAGAGCCTCTCATTCCGCATATTTGAAAACAGTGTTTTGATGAAATAGACATTTGGGCAGTGCCCATACTAAAAGTCACCAACTCGTCTGGGTTTGCCTGATACTTCGCCAGTTTCAGCATCAACGGTCCTGTGTCCAGGAAAACTCCTCTTCCCTGGGCAATCAGAAAAGTTGGTCATAGTACCGATACTAGTAATGAGAACCGACGGTATATCTTGCTATTTCTTCCCATTGAATACACAAGGGGGCATTGTAAGCATTCAGTCATGCATTCCACAAATATTTATGGAGCGCCTAATCAGAGGTGTAACGCTGAGGATGGGGCCAAGTGACGGGAAAGTGAGCCACCTTCTGTGATGCCCCATCGGAAAGAGTAAGATATGTATTCAGATGGACAAACACAGAGCCCTTACTAGGTGCCAAGCACTGTAATGAGCACCTTGATATTTAACCCCATGTATTCCTCATAAATATCCTATGCTGGAGTTAGTTGTTATCATTCCAATTCCCATTTGAAAGAAACAAAGGTAAAGAGAGTTAAGTACCGTGGCTGATATCATGCAGCTGGCACATGGCACAAAGCAAGATTTGAACCCAGGAAGGCCCTCACTGCTCCAGAGCCCGGGCCTTTAACTACTATGCTATCCTGGGAACGAGACCTCAAACCCGATCAAGGACCTAAGCCCCGTCTGCATGCCTCAGTCTCTCTTTCTGGCCTTGCTTCCCTAACCCAGTGGTTCTCAACCGTGACCACACATCAAAATCACCTCAAGAAGTTTAAAAAAATAATACTGATTTCCCAGGGCCCCAGTCAGAGAGACTGTGTTGGACCTGAGCGTTTTGGCCTGGGCATCAGGATTTTTTAAATCTCTCACGAGGATCTAACGTGTGACTGGGTTTGAGAACCTAAGCAGCCAGACTCTCCCCATAAGCAAGCTGGGCTACCCAGAGTCCTCTAATCCAGTGCTCCCCAAATGTTAATGTGCATCTCCATCAGCTGAGGACCTGAGACAATGCAGATTGTGATTTGTAGGATTGGGCTCGGGGCGCTGAGAGTCAGCACTTCTAACAAGCCCCTGGGGGCTGCCGCTGCTGCTTCACAGACCACGCTTCAAGAGGCGAAGGTTTTAAGCCAAAATATAGTTCTTAGACTTGTTAGACTAAGGGTCTTAGACACACCCTGCTTGTTAGAAATGCGACTCTCAGGCATCACCCTGGAATCTACATTTCAATGCACATTTGAGTTTGAGAAGCACTGCTCAAATTCTGAGCTTCGCCACAGGTGCTAGGGGCAAGTTACAAATGTGCCAAGGTATTGCCTCCCCTTAGCAATTAGGAACTTGGACAGTGATGCCCAGGGTCCAGCTGTAAGCAGCCTCAGCGACTCCATGTGTGTACAAACATTACAAGCCTCAATGTTGGAGGTCACGGAGAAAAGGTGGGGAAGTCCTGCTTTAATGAAGTCTTGTTGCCCTTTTCCCTGATGCCCTCAGCAAGCCTTTACTCACACTCTTTCTCTCACGTGGGTGGCTTTTGACCAGCCTAACCCAATCCTTGAAGGTCCAGCTCACGTCCTAATTCCTCCTCCATGGAAACTGTTCCCATTTTCACGTGGCCCTTTCAACCCCATGGACATTTATTTTCACATAACAAACACATATTGCACTTCCTACATCCTAAGCACTGTCTAAGCTCTTAACATCATTAATTAATTTAATCTCCACTTTACAGGTCAGGGAAACTGAGGCACAGAGCAGTGAGGTAAATTGGTCAAGGTCACAGAGCCAATAAGTAGTAGTGTTAAGGTTGAAACAAGGTCAAATCATGTGGGTTTGGAACCACTACACAGAACCCTTCTTACTTAAAAAGAATTTGCAAAAAATGTGGAGTCTGGACAGTGAAAGTGTTACAGATGGGGTGGCTTAAAACAGAAATTGATTCTCTCAAAGAGAGAAGCTTCTGGAAGCTTCTGAAAACTAGAAGTCTGAGCTCAAGGTGTTGGCAGAGTCTTGATCCCTCTGAAGGCTCTAGGGAAGGGTGTGTATTTGCCTCTTCCTGGCTCAGGTGGTTGCCAACACTCCCTGGATTTCCTTGGCTTGTAGATGCATCATCTCCATCTCTGCCTTTGTGAATCACATGACTCTTTTCTCCACTGTCTCTGTATCTTCTCCTCTCCTTATAACAGTGGTTCCCAACCTTCCTTTAATACAGTTCCTGTGGGTTGCAGCCCACAGGTTGAGAACCGCTGCCTTATAAGGATAACAGCCATTGGATTAGGGCTCACTCGAATCCGCGTGGCATGGCCTTATCTTATCTGATTACATCCCCAAAGACCTAATTTCCAAATAAGGTCATATTTCAGGGTTTCCAGTGGATGTGAATGTTTTTTGGAGGAGTAGGAGGAGACACTATTCAACCCGGTACAGAGCAGCATAGAGATTGTTTTAAGGCAGAAAATGTTTCTTAAAAATGCTTAGCTGCTCAGTGTTTTAAAATCCCGCTGAGGCTTAGGACCCATTAAGTCCACCTTCTGATTTAGGTGAGGAGCAACCCGCGGAGCAGCTGTAAGTTTTGATCAGCAGATCATTTAGTGCCAGCATGACATCATTTTCCACTTCTGCTCAGTGCTCAGTGTTCATCTGCTAGTGCTCACAGGTTCTCCCTAGAACAAATCAATCAGATTGATTTTATGTATACAAGAGGTGCAGTTAAAACTGCCAACTTTGAAGAGTTTGCGGGTAGCAGGTGCAAAGGGGAAATGCTCACTGCTGGAGTGGCCACGCAGTATCTACGCCGGTGTCCGGCAGTGACACAGCCTGTGACCGGCAGGAGCAGCCTATGGTGTACTGGGGTGTGGTTGAGATCTTTTGGGAGAACTACTTGGATATCAGAGCTTCTTTCTGGAGGACCCAAGCCCTCCCTTTGATAAGCTAAGAAAGAATCTTGTGAGCACCACTCTGATATCACAGCATGGATACTCCAAGCCAAGACCAATTGAAGCAATGTGCAGAGGAAAAGTTTCAATGCCAGGGAAAGAACTGGAGAAGGCAGCATTCCCATGCCTCCTACCTCACCTACAAATGCTGAATCCTAGAGAAGATAGATCCTGCCACTGTCTGGGGCATTCCAGATGACCTATGGGTTTTGAATGAGTCAGTCTCTGAGCAGACAGTTTCTGTAATAAAAGTAGAAGCTACTGATGCTGATAGAAGTGAAAAAAAGTAAGGAATGTGAGTAACAAAAAGCTGGTTGAAGTGGGGAAAAATGACTTTGAGGACTCCCCATCCTTAAGTGATGACACTGATGTGGGAGTCCTTTTGAGGATGAGCGGTAGTGTTACTGAGTACGAGAAAGTCAACCTTCCAAATAACAGGGGCTTCTGCTGAAGGCTCTTGAGGAAAGATTGGTATTCAGGTTGTTCTAACTCAACGCATTTTCTCTCCACGCCTGTTATCACTGCTGTACTTGAAGAAAAAGGAAAAGGAAGAAATTGATGTCTCAGACCACTGAAGAATCATTTAGCTTCGGTTGTTACAGCCCAAGAGCTACATATAAAGGAAGAAAAACCCAAGCTTCTTGATCCCCGCAGCTCGGCAGAATTCTTGCATTCAGCTCACAGTTCTGAAAGGCTGGAGACCATCTAAAGCCCAGGAGAACAATCAGCTAGCCTTTTGGAACACAGAAGAGATACAGAAAGCGTGGAGGACTGACAAGATCTCTTGAAGCCACGCAGCATATGTGAGAAAAAAACCATGAGATGAGAATATTATTCACGGAAGGTACAGGCTACCTTGTCACTTGTTCTCACTGTGGCGGAAGATTAAAGCAGCCTGGGGCTTTATGCCTTCTTTGCAAGAAGAGTCAGCTGGTTATTAAGGTTTTTATGGCATCGCTGAATCAGCAAGTTGGAGAGAAATTATAACCAGGGCCAGGTCAGGGATAAAACCGTGTGGATTGAGCACCTCTACTAGGGTGTTCCCATTGTGCCTGTTCAATTTGTTCGTGCAAATGTTTGTGTGTCACGGTATTTCCCCCTTCTAAAAACGCATATGAGTTTGAGAGCAATTATTTAGAACTAGATCAATTTGGGAACTCCATTTACATGAAAATTTGCTTTAACCACCCCATTCCTCCTTCACAAAACAGACTCTAGGAAGGAACAACTACAAAGACTTTTTTTTCTAGTTAATTTTATCCTCCGCCCTTCTATTCTTTTAGAGAATGTTCTTAAGCAGAAAAATCCAAGGTGGCTGTGAGAAAAACCCCAAAGATCACTAATAAAAACATTAATAATTGGATGTGTTGTGGATCGCTTTACAGTCAAACTGCATGATTCTAGGAAACCAAAAGGAAAAGAAAGGCTCTTGAAAAACAAGAAATGTGCCCCATGTATGCGTAGAACAATAGCTATCAAACTTTGTTTGCTAAAATCTCCCTAAACATTTTTTGGAAAAAAACTGTATACTCTTTCGTACATTTTAAAACTTGATGTGTAATTAACATAGATACACCGACATCGGAGTGACCGCCACTCAAACCAAACTGTAGAACATCTCCATCACCCCAAAATAGTCTCCTGTGTCCCTTTGCAGGCAGTCAGTCCCCCAAACATTTCCTAACTCTCACTCTACGCTAGTTTTTCTTTTGCACATCTTTAATCCGACATCTAAGTTTTGAAAAATCCATTTAATTACTTCAAAGAAAACAAATGCTTAGCTAAAGTTTTTCACAGTTCAGCAGTGAGGAAGGGTTAAAAGTGAAGAGTAGAACCACCTTGTGTGTGGTTTTTCACTGATTGTATGTACAATTTGACTTAACAGTATCTAGTTCTCACAGCTCGGACCCAGAATATTGGCTCAATCTTTTTTGTGCCCCTTATTTATTGTGTCTTGGATTAAATAACCTCATTGGGGTGGTAAGAACACTCGCGGCCACACATTTCGTGTTCACGATGCTGCCAACAGAACAGGGGTAAGGAAGTGGGTTTCGTGCTACATTTAACCCTTCAGTTGATATTTGGGGTTTTTTTTATCTTTTTTAAATTAAATCATAAAGAGGTAGATCATGTATACATTCATGCATTTATGGGCTACAATGTGCTGATTTCATACACAATTCGGAACGCTTACATTGTACTGGTTAACATATCCCTCACCTCATTTTCTTACTTATTGGGTTAAGACATTTATACTCTATGCTTAATAGACTATACACCATAGGTGCGATCCCACCATTTTTGAACTTGCCTTGAACCATTAAAAGATTGTCTGTAGATGGGATGTGTTACTCCCCAGCTAGCCTGAGGTATAGTGTTTGGTAAGGGAACAGAAATTGGAACCAGAAGACCTGGGTAGGAAACTCAATTTCTGCTGCTATGGTGCGACCCGATACAGATTTCTCAAACTTTCTGAGCCTCTGTAGACGCTGCCAAATGGAGCTGAAATTTACCTTACTGGGATACTGTGAGGAAAATACTAAGTAAGAACAGTGATAGCGCTTTGTAAAATGTCCAATCTTATCCGTGGGACTTTAGCATTATTTTAAACAGATGCTAATTTTTATACTTC
Organism: Perodicticus potto; assembly: GCA_963574655.1. Classification (NCBI taxonomy): domain Eukaryota; kingdom Metazoa; phylum Chordata; class Mammalia; order Primates; family Lorisidae; genus Perodicticus; species Perodicticus potto. The sequence goes on from CAUYRH010072576.1 coordinate 72,277, forward strand.
CTTGCTTGTAGGCGATCTCAATAAATAAATTTTAACTGATGGATATATTGGTTTATAATAAACAACAATAAGGGGTTGTAAATGTCATTATTTAAGGAGTCAAGAATTTACCAGTTAAATTTTTAACATGATTCCTTACTTCTGCTTAATATATGTATATAAGGTCAAGAAACAAGCCACATTCAGTTTACCTCGGAGAGAGCCACAAATTGCTGTTCTTTATTGAAGGTCTGTCTGTAAAATATGTCACTGCTCATTCTTTTCTGACCAGGAAAGTTAGGTAATAGCACATGGCGTAACCTCCCATTGGGGCGTCTACTTTCTATCCTTGATCACATCTGCACTTCTCCTGAGAACTATTTCAAAGATTTCTATACTTACATAAATTGTAAAACTGAGAACAAGAACTAATTGATCCGAGGAATCTGGATAATTAATGAGTCCACCTAGAAAATCATCATTAAGCTTCCACTCTGAGCCAGGTGCTCAGATAGGGATTTGGATACAAAAATAATATCCCGGAAGTGGTGCTGGCCAAGGCGACATGAGGCCTCTACATCCCATCTCCCTTGCTCACTACAACTAAAAACGCTGGACAGGATACAGAACAACAACAACGAACTGCCTGAGGGCTGAAAAGTAATGAATAGCAGTCTGTTGGGGCAGGACTTCATGACGTGATGAAGTCAGTACCATGGTGAATTCCCTGGGGTTGTTTTTTTTTCTCTTTTATTTCCCAATTTTGGCCACAGAGTGGCCCAAGTTGCGAAACTGTCCAAGTGGCTTCCTTCGCCTCATGGCTCTTTCCTTTCCTACAGCCTCAGTCCTCTCTACTAAGCTGATGAGAGAGAGAGAGAGAGAGAGAGAGAGAGAGAGAGAAACCTATATAAGAGGTTTGTATGGGCCAGACCTGAAAGTGGCACATGTGGCTTCTGCTCACATTCCATTCCATTTGACTCAGGCGTGTGGCCATCCCTAACTGCAAGAGAGGATGGGAAATGTAGCCTAGCTTTGTGCCCATGAGGAAAGTAAAATACGGATACTATTCAGTGCTAAAATAGTCTGTCACATGAGCACTTTGGTAGAAAAAGTGTGTACGGGGAACTTTGTGAATATAGAGGAAGAAATTCTAAACCAGAATGGGGAGCTAGAGGCAGGAGAAGGCCTTCTGGAGGACAGGACATGAGTTTTGCAGGATAATCAGGAGGGTGAAAAGCAGAGCATGGGAGGAGACCCTAGTATGCACAGAAATACAGAGGCAGGAAATCTGCTGGTGACTTTGGGAGAAACTAAGTGGTTTCCTCTTTTTAGACAATGGCTGTGTGGAGGGAGAGCCAGGAGATGAGCCTGGAGAGGGAGGCAGGGTCCAAGATTTGATTCAGAAAGCTCTGCAATATCATTGATGGATTTTCAGTAGGGCATAGTAGAATCTGATTTCCATTTTGTAAAATTCCTGGTAGCTGTGTGGAGGGTAGCTGGAGACAGGAATAAGAATTAGGAGACTTGGGCAATGGTTCAGGCAAGAAGCAATTTGGGCTTGAAGTAAGCAGCGGGGTACAGTGATGGGATCAGATATGAGATTTGAGGTATCCATGGGTCAAAAGCGTACTAATTGCATATGGTAGATGTGACTACATGAGCATCATTTAAAAAGTTTTGAGATACCCAAAAATCAAGAAATGTAAAATCTGCGCAGACAGAAACAAATGAAGCCTTCCCAGTAGTACTGATGAGCCCAGCAAGTTTAAACTTGCACAGGTGAATCTAAAAGGATGCTGTTGACTGTGTTTCTTGGAAGCAAAATAATGGACCACAACACAACCTGTCTCAAAACTTTCATAGTGACCTAGGAGTCAAGGAAAATTTCTTTGTGGTCTCCATTTGTTGGTTCATTAATTCAACAAATATTTTTGAACATCTACTATGTAAGTTTCTCCAGACGCTAGAGATACACCAACAAATGAACGAGCCATACTCCTGTCCTCACAGAGTTTGCATCCTGGTGGAAAACTTAAAAACATTGCAAGTAAATATAAATGTATAGTGTTATTAGAGTTGCCATTCTTTAGCAAATAACTGTTGAGGTTGAGAACATTGTGAAGCATCTGTGTGGAGGTTGTTTAATTTTGTAGGCTACATATATGAGTCTATTGCTCAGGAGAGAAGCCTTAGCTGCAGATGTGAATTTGGGAGTCATTAACATATGGATAGTTGTAAGTGACAAGGTAACCAACAAAGACTAACACATACAGAAAAAAACAACTCACTGGCTTAGTACACCAATAGGCCCAGGGATTGTTTCTCCAGCTCCAGGGGTTTAAATGATAGTTTGGGGATTTTGTCTCTGTTTACTCTTGGACTTTCTTGGACGTGATGGCCTCTGGCAACTCCAAAGTCCCCTATTCACATCTATTAGCTCAATAACTCCATCAGAGAATTGAGGTTTTTGTTTGTTTCCTGATCCCACCATCAGAAGAGTCTCAAGAAGATGGTGATTGGTCCACTGGGGGTTATGTGCCCATTCCTGAACCAAGCCCTATAACCCAGAGTTGGAGTATTCTGATTGGCCATGCCTGGGTCATGGGCCCAAATCTGTGGCCAGGAGTGGGACAGGGTCAGTGTTACAACAACCTGCAAGTACGTTCTTCTAGGAAAAAGAAATTCTGGTACTAGAAGGGAGAAAAGAGATGTTAAAACAGACAAAGACTAGAGTGTTCTCTATAGGTGGAGACTGAAGCATTGGGTATTAGTGAGGTCATCCTGGGAGGACAGATATGAGAAGCATCCAGAGCTGATGGCAAAATCCTGGAGAGAGTGATACTTAGAAGGTGAATACAAAAGATGATCCTGCAAAAAGAAATAGAGGAGTAGTCAGAGAGGTAGGGGGAAATCCTGAAGCCACTGATGTCCCAGAAACCAACTCAATGAGTTTTGAAAAGGACTAAGAGGTCAACTATGTCAACAGTCACAGAGTAGTCAATGAAAACAAGGAAAGGAAGAGATGTGCCCCCAAACCCTGCCCATAAAAGGCTCTGAGGGAGAGCTACACAATGCCCCTCATTGGATGTGAGGTGGTATTAAGGACTGGCTGGTAGGAAGTACACCAGCTCTTCTGGGAGAAGCATCTGGGAAATTCACTAAGTCAAATGGCTCTAAATGTCTCAACTTCTTAAACTGAGAGGCATATTCAGAGGATCAGGAAACCCATAGGATGCATGCAGGCCATTTCTGTTGACCTTTGATCTTATGCAAAAAATTATGGGGGTCATATCATTTTCTATAATAAAACCTACTACATTATCACACAAAATATGTGTGGTTTTTCAAGCTAAAATACTGATCTTGAAGGAGACTAGCACTTGTAAGTGGACCCCTTCTCACTCTACTCTCAGAGTTCCTTGCAGTGAGCATTCTTGCTCCTCTGGATCTTTGGATACAAAAGAATGGGAAGCTTGTCTGTTTGTTATATGAGCTTTTGTCTGCTGTTCTATGGGTAAAAAGCTCTTATTCCAAAGATGTTTTAGGGCAGATAAGGGTTCCTATTTAACAGGTGCTATTCTAAGTGCCTGACCTCTCTTCTCCTCACCATCAACCCATGAGATAGGTACTGTTACCATCACTCCTGTTTTAAAGATGAGGAAGCTGATGCACAGAGAGGTTAAATAGCTTACTCAAGGTCACACAGCTCCAGATTCAAACCCAGAGAGCCTGGCTTTTAAGCCAGTGTCCCTAATCACTGCACATAATGCCCCCCTGGATCAGTCCATGGTTTCCTTACGGGCTAGTGCACTTGTCAGACCATAGGCTCTGATGCTAGTTTAGAAAAGAAGCCCAGTCTTTCTTCAGTGGTCTATGAATTTCTAAAAGAGGCAGACAGTAGGTTGGGGAAAGCAGATCTGGCAGCTGGGTCCCACCTCTGCTCTATCCAGCCCTCCCCCTGTTGATACAATGGACACGGCCCTGAAGTACAGCTCTGCTCCCCAGGCAGTTTTACACTGTGACCTTGGGAATTTGTTAGTCCTCTGGGTGACATTTATTTGAACCTTACAATTACCTTTGTTGTTTGGACTCGTATTTTTGATTTTTATTATTTTGAAGTATTCCCCAAATGAAAAAGGCAGTTCACGGGAGCTTTACTCAATAGGTACACTCGCAAAAACATTTCAGCTTAAGCTTTTCAGGACCTAAAGATGAAGAGAAAAACAAATCTGCAATTTCATAGTACGCATCTGTTTTCTTTGAATGTATGTTCATAAATCACTTTTTACTTTATTTCTGAACATATTCAAAAGTAAATAGAGCATTATATAAACCCACACATCCTCCTCATCCAGCAATGATCATTTACCTACAGCAATCTTGCCCATTCCCTCCCTGCTTCCTATATTATCATGAAGCAAAAATCTGACATCAGACCATTTCGTCCATAAATGTTTCAGGACATATCTCTAAAAGATAAGGATTATTTTTAACACATAGTCACAATACATAATTTCTTAACATTAGCAAATAATCCACGTTCTCATGTTTCCGTAAATTATTTTACAATTCCACTTATCTACTATTCCATATCCCTTAATTATTAGTAACTTGCTTGCATTTGTTATTGATATAATTTTAAAATTTTTTGCTGTGAAAAATTTTTGAACAAACAAATGTAGAGAGAATAGGATGATGAACCCCCGAACTCATCACCTAGCTGCAACAATTACCTATATTTGACCCATCATCCTTCGTCTACTTGAACTTGACAAAGCCCTCATTTGCTGGATGTTTGTAAAGCAACCCCCAGACAACATTTCTTGTCATTGGACATGCATTCTTAGCTTGGTTGGAGGCAAGAAAATGTAGAGATGTTCTCTTCTAGGAATTTATATATTTATTTCACTTTTAAATCCCTGGAAAAGGATTAGATTAAATGCAACATTTTTAGCAGATCAGATAAACTGCCACTTGGCTTTTGCTATTTCTTCTTTTTTAATTCAAGCAATGTTTAAAATAAAACCAAATTCTAAACAAATGGCACTAATAGTCTATGACATGAATACCAAACAGAATATTTGTGTCACATGCACTCTGTCTGTCAGCTGTGCCCAGATCTTTTAAAGTACACATTGTTCTAAGACTAATTGAATAAAAGCTGAAATGAAAAATTTTAAGCCTAATTATAATTCTTAAAAAAAAGAAAAAATATAAAGAGTTACTGTCAGCTGGTTTAGATTCGAGATGGGACCTGAATGATGACACTCTGTTGGCAAAGCCCCCGGGTTCCCCTAGCACTCCTTGTAGGTTTTAAAATCCACTGTTTTTCAAACAGCTCTTAAGGGACCTTTGAGAATTGTACAACTCATTACCTGGGAGGCAGTTGAAGTAGTTCAGGCTTTGGGGTCTCATTAGGTAATGACACAGGTCATGATTTGTTGAGATTGGCTGAGATGACCTTGTTTTGTCTCTTGGAGACTTACCATGAAATCCACGGTAACACCCACACCAACTGTGAAATCATAGTGTGTCACCATATTGCTCGTTCTGCCATTGCCACCATAAGCAAACGACAAATGACATCCATATTGATTTGTACACCGTTAAAAACCCAGGGTGGTAATGAAAACTTGTCATGGGTTAGGTCACGCAAATAGTAAGAGAAGAACTGTTGAGCATTGTCAGTGCCAACAGCAGAAAATCTGGACAAAGAAAAAGTCATTGGTTAGGATTGTAAATTGGTTCAACAGTTTTGCAAAAGGTTTGGCAGCACCAATTCATGCTAAACAGCATATACCATATAAACTATAATCCAGCAATTCCACTTTCTGGCACTAGAGGTCAGAATAGTGCTTATCCGGGGGTACTTGCTAAGGGGGCATGAGTGAGTCTTTTGGGGGGTCCGTTTCCCTATCTTGACCTGGTGGTGGTCACACAGGCGTAGATAGAGGTAAATATTCACTCACCTGTATACTTCATCTTGTGAACTCTCCTGCAAGCTATACCTCACACAAAAAAAGTAATGAGTAAAAATTCCTAATAAGGAAGCTTCTGCAAAACGCGGACTGCTTAGAACCTCTGTATGTGGATGAAGACATGCTGTGTTCACTAGGAGTTCATTATATTCTCCCAAGTAGAAGACCCCAACCAAAAGGTGGAGGCGGGGTGTGGCCTAAGACACTTTCCCCTAAGACATTTTATCTCACCCACTCCTTTCTCCAAGAACCAGCAAGATAAAGGGGCCCACCTTTCCTAGCAGGTCATTACTATATTTATAGGCACTAAAATAGACTAGAGACATTTATTTCTGGTTCTTTTTGACTGTTCAGTTGGTCTTTCTTTGACAAATATATAGCAATGATTGATGATCATGTTGCTTTGGATTGCAAAGCCAAATTTGGCAATGTCAAGTCATACGCCAAATTACTTTTTGAAATTAAATTAAGTTAAATGGTAGGCTCTGTTGGTATTGCCTAATATTGGTTCATATTAATACATTGTAATCTCTTTTAGTTTAGATCTTGTTTAAGCATCCTTTTATCATTCGTTGGGGTTCAGCTATTCAGGAGTACCCATTTGGTAGCAAATAATGGAAAACCCCTGCTAGGTAAGTCTCTCTGTGGATATGCTACCAGCCAAACAGCAGAACCCACCCAATGAGCATGCCTAGCAAGCACTGTAAGCATTGCTTGCACCAAGCTACTCTCCATCCCCAGAGCTGAGATCAATTTTATTTTGTAAAGGGAGGCAAACCTGTACTTCAGCTGGAAAACTATAATGGAATCCTGGGGAGCACAGAATCGCCTTCCTCAAAAGACTGAAGTCCTCTTAAATCCCCAGCACCTTGCAAAGGGAAGAAGAGCTGGTGTAAGAAGTGGCAAGTCGTCAGAGGATTTGGTTTGCAGTTTCTGATGAGAAAATGGGAGGGAGGAAAAATCCCGAAGCTTAAAGAGCACAGAAAAGCATGGAATCAAAATATGGATAAATCCAAACACATTTGCTAGGTTAAAGTGGTTTTATAGTTTGTTTGTATGTAGGCTTAAGAAATGTGATAGTATTAATGAGAATATGGCTATGATTTAGAAGGAATTGATGCTACATTGGAAAACAAAATGATGTTACGTGTACCAAGACCAAACACTATTTTATTATTCATGACTTGGTATCACAACCTTATGATATCTTTTAAATATGAAAAACCTGTGAGGATGTAATAAATTGAAGCTGTGACTGTTTCCTAGAGACAAAAATAATGCTCTTTATTTCCAGGCCTTACATCCCTTGGATATTTTTCTTTGATTTTAATTCAAGGGTCAAATTTTTGATTTGATGGATAAATGATTGATAAATTGGATAAATAGTGGGTAAATGATCCTGTCAGTTGCTTTTGAATTATTTTAATATGGGGAAACTTAGTATACCTTTACTATTTAAAAGATTTTTAAAAGATCAGAACATGTGTTCTGCTTCATGGTAGCAAACACAGAGCAAAATGGCTCTAATTGAGAACATACTTGGGCATATCATTGGGTTAAAATGACCGAGAGTTATAAATGTCAGAAATGTCTATTTTAGGCTCAAGTAGGGGGAAATGGCACTAATATCTAGAATGTATTCGTGGTGAATAAATTAACCCACAGCCATGAAGAGTATATCAGCACGTGCCCTGGAGAAGAAACACTGAGCAAGTCCATTAGTTAGTAGGCAGCAATCATCACAAGAAAGTCCTTCGACCCCACCATCACATGATCCCTTATCTAGCCAACTTTTCTGGAATGCCATTACCCTTCTCTGTAGTATCCGCCAAACTAAGTAGAATGTTGTCTTTACACCATTCCTTGATTGACTGCTCCGTTGGATTGCATTTAGACCCTTTTAAAGGAGTCCAAATATATGCAGCATGTATATTGTATAATGGATAGCGCCAACTGAGCTCTCTGACTTTGGACTTAACCTCTGACTCAGTGGATACCAACGTTTATACCGTCTCCTCAGCCTCAATTGTTTTTGGAATAAGTTGGTGAACCAGAAAAATCTAAGTGTGTGAAAAGAAATACATACATGCACAGTCTGGTGTACCCCTGTACTCACACACACATCTGCTTTTCTGCTCTTTCTCTCTTTGGTCCTGACTTTTGTGCCCAACAAACAAGATAAGGGCATCCCTCCCTGCCTTGTATCCGTCCATCTCAATGTGTGTGCGCGCGCGTGTGGTTAGAGAATATTCTAAGATGAGAGGAAAGGTGCTGAGCAACCGCAGGATTTGGGGTGTGCTACAAGAAAGGGACAGTCACTGTCGGTGGGGACGCCGTCCATATCCCCTGTGCATTAACCTTTCCCGTATATGCTGACAGTGTCCTATTTCAAGCTGACAGAGAGTCTGTGACTCTCTGCCTGAGGTTTTCTCTGTCCCAGAACGAGTCATCTAGAGGGGCTATGGAACAAGCACCATGAGAGCAGGGCTCACTCCATACTGGATGGGCGTGAGAGGTAAATACACCAACTTCCCGTCTCTTGGTGGGGTAGGACTCTAAGGGACGCTCTCCCCCATCTCCCGAGTTCCCTAGTGGGGCTGAGCTCCACAAGTTCACACAGACCGTGGGTTCCACAATGTACTGTTTCCTGCTCCCTTACCAGAGCCTCCCATCACCTCCCCAGCACGTTTCTCACACTTAAACCCTTGTTTCAGAGTCTGCGTCTGGGGTCCAACCTAGGCTGTACGGGTTTGAACCCAAATGATCATGGCATTTGGAACCTGAAGATGTGCCTTCGAGTCTCACATAGGCAAGCTGCTTTCTCTCTCTGAATCCCTTTCCTCAGCTACGAAACAGGAACACACTTTATTGGGAGGAACAAATGAGATAACATATTTGGAAGTGTTTTCAACTATAAAGAGTTACCCAAATAGTCATTATTGTTTGCGAGGATTGTGCCTTTTCTTCTTGGGGGAAAGAGCTTTTTTTTTTTTTTCTTGACTTTAAAATAGCATTTTATTTTGAAATAATCATAGGCCCACAGGAAGTTGCAAGGAGAGCAGTACACAGAGTTCCATGTGCCCTTCACCCAGCCCTCCCCAAGAGTGACCCATCACCTGACTGTACTAGGAGTTAACAGCAGGCAATTGACACTGGCACAGTATGGCTAACTAGACTGCTGATCTTCAGTTTTGTGTTTTTCAAGTTCATATCAATCTGCCATTCTATTTGTCCTCAGTCCTTTGTCTGCTCTCTCCCGAGCTCTAGCCATTTGAATCACACTCTTCGACCACATTCGAACAGGCTTTGATTTAACATCTTCAGCCATTCTCCCACCCACACTTCAAAACTGTGAACCAAAATTCTGTTGCTTCTAATCTAAAATCCTTTCTGTTGCTGCCTCTTGTCCAACGGGTAGGCTTCCCAGGCAAAATCCCACAAGCTTGGATCCTGCTAAGGAACTTACTACAATTAATGCAGCAGTTACAGGAAGAAGTGTTTCCAATGATAAATTAGATAACCATCTTTTCATTAGGAGCTTAGTACATTTTCTTTTAGTGGCTTGAGACATTTAGGACAAATGCTTTCTTGTTTAGTTGATTCTTATACTTCTTAACTTGTCACCCTTGCCTTAGTTCTTCCTGGGACTTCGCCTTTAATGCTTAGAGAAAAACTAGGGGGGAGGAAACCTTTTCTCCATCAATCCTCCAGGGAAGAGAAGGGTCACCGGGTCATTTGCAGTAGTGCCTCAATAATCTCCTATTTTCTCTTTGAAAGCAACCATTATTCCTCCTTGAGCAGATAATTTACCTCTTCTCCAACTGCCTTCTTGGTTAAAGGTTAACAAAAATGACATCTCCCCTCAAGTTCAAAGGCTTGGAATGCTAAACAAATCCCTGCTTGCCAACAAAGTCATTCAAAACAAGGAGACAGAAAATGCACCCAGGCCAAGTCTCAGAAAATCACTGCCATTTAGTTCTCTTTCTTTTTGACACCTATGTGTTCTCCCGACCATCCATACCTTTTGAAAATGCTTTAGGACATACATTTTCAAGGACCCAAGCCTGTTCCTTTTGTAGGAATTCAGGATCCATTTTATAAGTGCTGGATACAGGCTTCACAGAGCCTGGCAAGCCTTCCTTCTTTTCTCCTAAGTTCTCTCTTGGGGGCGGGGGGCACAACTCTTCCAAGCTTCAGGACATTAGAGACATTAGACATGTCTAATATCTAAAATCTACCTCTACAGATATGATTCTAAACCTGCATTTCGTTTCTAACCTCTCTCGGGGCGTCTGATCCCATATTTCACTCGCCTGTAACGCCTATCTCCACTAGTGGTACCAGCGTGCTCACAGTGCCCTGGGCTCACACTCTCAGCCTTCTTTGACTCTTTATTAAAAAGTGCTCCTGGAACTGCATGGTTCCATCTGTCATTCCCGCTAACTCAGGCACCAGTCCCAAAGCATTGCGAGATGTCATGTGTCTAATAAATGGACCTATTGATCTTCAAACTTTGGGCAAACCAGATCAGGCTTTAGAAACATATCAAAGGCCAATGTGAAGGGACAACAGCCTGCTCTGCTGATCCCAGCCCACAAACCATCCTCCCTCAAACACTCCATGCCCATTCCTAGATTCCTATGTTTTGCTCCCATTCTTCTTCTTGACCCAAACCGACTCTCTTCTATTTGTGCAGCCCCACCTAGGCTTAAAGGATCCAGACAGTGCCAGCTTTGCTTGTACCATTTGTTGGCATTGATGCTATACCACCTGGTACTGTTTGCTAATTTTCTATATCCTTTATTTTCCTCAACTACATTGCAAGCTCCTTGTGGGCAGGAACGATGTCTTCTATTTTTCACAACCTCCCTGAATTGGCACCGTGTATTTCTTATGATCGGTTGATATCCACATGTCCACGGGTCTCAGTAAAACAAAAGACGGGCAACAAAACCAATTCTCACTGAGCAACTGTGACGTGACACAGCCTTCTTTAAGCGCCTAATCTAAGGTAGGTGCTCCACTCCCCCATCTGTCACGTTAGCAAGTTTTATTATCTTCACGGAAGCTATTGGTGCCCGAAATTATGCTCAGTTGTGTGTTCACACAGCAGATGCTCTGTTGTGCCTCCCCAGGTCCTCCCTCCAGGACTACGGTTCTCATTCCTCCAAGTGCTTGTGCTGCTGAGTGCTGTCATCTGAGTGCCCCTCCAAAAATTGTCTTTGGAAGGGACTACCTAGCCTTTGATCATCCCCCTTCCCTGGGGCAGCCTGGATTCAATGACTGGTCAACATGGAGGCATAAAAGTCCACCTACTTGCCTTACCTCGGCACGCCTCTGAAGAGATATCCCGGTTCCAGAGCCTCTGTAACACCTGCATGGCAGCTTGACTTCTCTCTCTGCCAGTTTTCTCTCTTCCCTTGTTCTCATACGAGTGTCGCTCCTGAGCGCATCTATAATCAACTTCCTACATGCAGAATCTGATTCTAGTAAACCTGACTTAAGACAGTTTCCTCATTCATAGTCTCTTCTCACTAGAATGTTCCACGAGAGCAGGAACCTTAGTGGTCTAATTTATTGCTCGGCCTAGAATAGTGTCTGGCACATCCTAGGTGCCCCCAAACTATTTGTCAACTCTGAAAGAATGAATAAGATTTTTATATTTTTTTTCCAGTTTTTGGCCGGGGCTGGGCTTGAACCCGCCACCTCCGGCATATGGGGCCAGCGCCCTACTCCTTTGAGCCACAGGGGCCACCCAATGAACAAGATTTTTGTTTATCTAAATCTCACAAGTTTGCTGCATTTTCCATATTGAAAAACAAGCACAGAGAGGTCAACTGAATCTCTCAAGAACACACAGCTAGCCATTTGTGGAATAGGATCATGATTGTATGAATATAATATCTACACTCTCTTCAAAACTAAGCATGGCCTCTTGATGTCTTCGTCATTGTGAGTAGTGCCTCCTGTTTGGCTGGAGGCCTCATGTCTTTGGCTCTTGTGGTCTGGCTGACTTCTTGGTGCACTTGGCATATAAACCTCCATTTAGCCTTTAACTCTTCTCTCTATCTCTCTTACCCACAGCACTAGCATCTTCCATGCCTCTCTATGTAACTTTACTCCAAAGTGTCTTTTCTCCTCTGGTTACACTGACAACTTGATTTGAAGGCTGATTAATCCCCAATTCAATTACTAAAGTTCTTGCATTGGCACCATCAGCTCATGAACTCATCTCCTTAAACTGACCCTATTTATCACTCCCATTATTCTTTTCCTCACTATCTTCTCTACCTCCATCAGGGTCTGCGTAAGACAAAGAATTCCTACCAGATGCCCTAAGTGAAGAAAGCAATATTGAGAAACAACTCGTCTGAGGATAGGCAGGGTTAGGGGACTAAACCAGAATGGTGAGCCACTCAGGACCCAGCAAAAGCTAGGACCAGTTTCCACCCTGAAGGCTGCAGAAAATAGTGTTACTTGAGCCTGGTGAGGGTTGGAGCCATGGAGGAGCAGCCTCCTGGGGCAGGGGGGAGCTGGTATCCTGGAGAGGTATAGATACTATCAGAGACAGAATGCCAAAGCAGGGAAAGAGCAGGGGAAAAATCTCCTGGCTTCTGTTTCCTGCCACACCCAGATCTTAGGCTGGTGTTTCTCATTGGCCAAACCCAACTGGATGATGCAGTGTACTGGTGTGAGATCCTGAGTCACAGAATAGGATAGAGAAAAGCAAAGACTGAATCTGGGAGTTGGGAGGGGCAAAAGAGGAATTAGCACACCTCAACTCTCCAAGGGCAACAGAACAGCTAATTTTCATGTCCCAGCAACACCATTCCGCAACACCCTTCCATTTGCGGATTACTGCACAGATGGTAACACCCTTCAAATACTCATATCCTTTAATCCTTGCCATGTTCTCCTGAGGTATTATGACTTATCCCATTTTCCCGATGAAGAAACAAGCTCAGAGAAGCAAATCGGTGGCTCACCCAAGATCATCATACAGCTGAGAAATGGCACAGTTGAAAACCGAGCCCAGATTTGTGAGTTCAACATTTTTTTTTACCAAGATCTAGCACACAGTTAAGGTGTACATTCTCTTAGAATCTCTCTATTCCTACCTTCTCCCCTTTCTATACACACACACACACAGTTGTGTTAAAGCTTCTCATTAATTTATCTTTTGGCCTTAACTTAACCTTTCTCCTTTCCTCCAGCAATTCTGCTCGGGACATCCTCATCCCTCATCTCCGTGCCTACTTCCAATTAACTCAGGCCCATCACCTGCCTCTTTGGCACTTCACTTCCTCACCCACTGCCTTTTGCCTCTAATATAGAAATGTGCTATACATGCCTTTACCTTGTGCAATATGGTAGCCACTTGAAATATGGCTAGTATGGCTGAAGCAACTCATTCTTTATTTAATTTTAACAAATTTAAATGTAAAACTGATTCTCTGAGTTTAAGCCCCCTGCCATACCATCCTTAAGTGTAGGAGCCTCTCCCTTAGTGACTTCCTTCCAAATAATAGATTATGGAAAAGGAGAAAAGGTAACTTAGAGAGCAGAAACCTGGCAAACACTACCCTGGCCAGGGGATCAAGGTTAGCACCACCAGAGATAAGTCATGTGGATAGCATATACCCTTGATGTGTTGTGATAAACACGGTACTTTATCTCTGTGATCGTCTTCCCCCAAATCCATAATTCTGGTTTAATCATGAGGAAAATATCAGCCAAACCCCAAATGAAAGACATTCTTCAAAATATCTGACCAGCACTCCTCAAAACTGTCGAAGTCATGAAAATAAGAAAAGTCTGAGAAGCTATCATAGACCAGAAGAGACTAAGGATGCAGAATTAAATGCAGTGTGGTATCTTACATTGGATCCTGGAACTGAAAAGTGACATTAGTGAAAAAATTGGTGAAATCCAAATAAAGACTGCTGTTTAGTTAATAACATATTAATATTCTTTTCTAAGTTGTGATAAATGTCTGTGATAATGTAAGATATTAACAATAGGGAACATGTGAGCACCTCTGTACCATCTTTCCAACTTTTTGGTAAATGTAAAATTACCCCCAATTAAAACCTTATTAAAACATAAAAGTAAAAAACTGTTACTCAGTTCGGTTCTTGAAAAGCTTGTGTCAGAAATAACTCAAGTATTTTTAAGTTGTAAATTTCATGAAATCTACAGATTGAGTCAGCAGTTCAAGATGGCTGATTAGAGGCATCCGACACTCACCTCCTCCACCAAGAAGAGCAAAAATAGCGAGTAGATAATCACGCTTTGAATAGAGCATCTAAGAAAGAACTCTGGCATTCACCAGAGAAGTGATGAGAAATACCTGAGGCGCAGAAGGAGTAGCAGCAAGCAGCTGAGCCAGATTGGCTGAAAGCCTGGGAAGAGTAGGTGAGAGATCCCTAGCAGTCCACATGCTCACCAGGACCTCCTACGGTCCTAGCCATGGAAGAGCCCCTCAACCCTCGTGGTCCCTGAGACCAGCAGAGGGAGCTGCCAGGAGTCCATGTGACGGCACTGCTCCAGTGTGGAGGCTCACTCGGAGTCCTATGCACTTTGAGACCTAAGCAGCTGCAGCATGGTGCCATTTTGAGAACCCAGCCCCCACCATCCTACCCTGGGGCTCAACAGCCCCTGCTTTTACACATAGCTGGAGCTCCACGGACATCCCCGTATCCACCCGGTGGACTCAACAGCGTGATGCTAGTTGGACTCAGCAGCACGGCTGGATGCTTAGCACTCTAGCCCATGGGGTATCCTGCACTGCAGTGCACAAGTGGTGCCGTGCACTGGGAAGCTGCCCACTAGACAAAGGGAGCTGAATAGTGCACTCCTTAGAGCCGGAGAAACGCCAGCCTAGAGCCATTGACTTTGACAGCAACCCCATTCCTCAAGCAGCAGAGTCACAGCGCACCTGCATGAGCCACTGCTTTCATTGGTGCTGCCACTGCTGCCACCCAAGCATTACAAACAGGGCCTTAGGGATTGGTCTTCCCTGCTCACCACAGCCTGTACCTGTGTGGGCCCAAGGATAGGCCTGCTCCACTTGGCACTGTCCCTCAAAGTGGCTGAGCATATTGCCTGGGCGCCCTGTGATCACCCTACCCCACTTACCACAGCCTGCACCCATGTACAGGAGTGCAGGACCTGAGGCCAAAGAACTAGCCTGATCGACCCACTAGCACTGGTGCCAGTATACATCACATGGGTATTCAAGGACAGGCACACTCAGCCTGCCCCTGCAGCAACTGGCAAGGATTGGCCAACCAGGTTTCCCCATCCCCAGTAAAACCTCACCATAGTCTCTACTAACAACTGCACCATAAGCCACTGAATAAATCACAGACGCTGCTGACATTGTTTACAAATAAAGAAATCATGTAGAAATTATACTACCGCAAATACCCAGAATCAAAGCAAATGTGCCCTCTACAACCAACACCATACATATATCTAAAGGAAAACGTCTTCCCCTACGAAAGCCAAGTTTCTCATAGGTAGCATATGGTTGGTATGCAGCAATAAATGACCACCTAAAAAAAGTAGAAAGATTTCGGGCAGCACCTGTGGCTCAAAGGACGGGGGCGCTGGCCCCATATGCCGGAGGTGGTGGGTTCAAACCCAGCCCTGGCAAAAACTGCAAAAAAAAAAAAAAAAAAAAAAGTAGATTTCAAATAAACATCCTAATGTTGCACCTTAAAGAACTATAAAAAGGCAAGAGCAAACCAGTCAAAATTAGTCAAAGGAAAGAAATAATAAAGATTAGAGCAGAAATAAATAAGATAGAGACTAAAAAACAAAATAAAGGATCAACATGATGAAAATTTGATTTTTTGAAAAGATAAACAAAACCAATAAACTGCTGGCTAGATTAATTAAGAAAAAAAAGAGAAAAGACCCAAATAAACAAACTCAGAAACAGAAAAGGAGAAATTACACAAACTGATATCACAGAAATATAAAAAAATCATCAGAGACAATTACGAACAACTATAATATATTAAGAAACCAGAAAACCTAGGGTAAACGAATAAATTCCCAAACACATGCAACATACCAAGATTGAATCAGGTGGCCAGGCACAGTAGCTCACACCTGTCACCTTAGCATGCTGGGAAGCCAAGGCAGGTGGATCACTTGAGCTCAGGAGTTCAAGACCAGCCTGAGTAAGAGCAGGACCCTGTCTCTACTAAAAATAGAAAAACTAGCCGGACCTGGTAGCATGCCTGTAGTCCCTGCTAATCAGGCAGACTGAGGCAGGAGGATCACTTGAGCCCAGGAGTTTGAGGGAATTCTAGCCTAGGGCAACACAGTGACACTCTGTCTCAACAAAAAAATTGAATCAGGAAGAAATAGAAAACCTGAACATACCAATAATGAGCAACAGCAGTGAATCAGTAGTAAAAAATCTCCCAACAAAGAAAACAGATGGCTTCCCTGCCAAATTCTATCAATAAAAAAGAACACCAATTCTCTTCAAACTATTCCAAACATTGAAGAGAAGGGGAAATTCTTCCTAACTTATTCCTTGAGGGCAGAATCACCTTGTTACCAAAACCAGACAAGGATACAACAAAAAAGAAAACTATAGGCCCATATCCCTAATTAATACAGATGCAAATCTCAATAAAATACTCATAAACCAAATCTAACAGCAAATCAAAAAAGATTATACACCATGATGAAGTGAGATTTATCCTAGGGATACAAGTATGGTTCAACATCCTAAAACTAGGGGGCGGCGCCTGTGGCTCAAAGGAGTAAGGCGCTGGCCCCGTATGCTGAAGGTGGCGGGTTCAAACTCAGCCCTGGCCAAAAACTGCAAAAAAAAAAAAAATCCTAAAACTGGCATGGAACCAAAAGGAGCCTGAATAACTAAAACAAAACTGTTCAAAAAGAACAAAACTGGAAGCATAACATTACCTGAATTTAAAATATATTACAATATATTCATATGCAGAAGAAATCTAGACCTATTATCCCTCACCATATACAAAAGTCACTCAAATGGATTAACCACTTAAATGTAAGACCTGAAACTATAAAACTACTAGTCGAAAATAAAGGGGAAAGACTCCAGAACCTTGGTCTTGGCAAAGATCTTATGGCTAAGACCTCCAAAGCACAAGCAACAAAAAACCAGAAATAGCCAGATGGGTCCCTAGTAAACTAAAATCTTCTGCACAGCAAAGGAAACAATCAACAGGGCAAAGAGACAACCTGCAGAACGGGAAAAGATACTTGAAAACTGTTTATCCAACCAGGGATATATCTGGCATATATCTTTGTATATCCAGGGTATAGAAAGAATACAAGCAACAACACAAAATAGAAACCCATTAAAAAGTGGACAAAGGATCTGAAAAGACATATCTCAAAAGAAGACATACAAACAGCCAACAGGTATATGAAAAAATACTCATCATCACTAATCATCAGGGAGCTGCAGATCAAAAGCATAATGAGATATCATCTCACCCCACTAAGAATGGCCATTATCAAAAAGACAAAAAATAACAGATGTTGGCACGGATGTAGGGAAAAGGGAACTCATATATACTGCTGGTGGGAATTTAAATTAATACAGCATTACAGAAAGCAGTATGAAGATTTCTCAAAAAACTAAAAATAAAACTACCACACATGTGAGCCAGCAATTCCACTACTGGGTATTTATACCACAAAAAGGAAAGCGAAAGGATCTCTGCACCCCTTTGTTTCTTCTAGCACTATTCGCAAGAGCCAAGATATGGAATCAACCTATGTGTCCATCAACAGATGAGTGGATAAAGAAAATGTGTTATATCTGCACAATGAAACACCATTAGGCCATAAAAATGAATGGAATTCTGTTATTTGTGGCAACATGGATGGAACTGGAGATCATTGTGTTAAGTGAAATAAGCCAGGAACAGAAAGACAAACATCATATGTTCTCATTCATGTGGGAGCTAAAAACATGGATCTCATGGAGGTGGAGAGTAGAATGATAGTTGCCAGAGGCTGGGAAAAGCATGGTGTGGGGGAACCAGCAGGGATGAAGGGAGGTGGGTTAATGAGTGTAGACATCATTAGATAGAAGGAATAAGTTCCGATGTTCAATAACCAAGTAGAGTGATCATAGTTAACAACAGTACATTGTATATTTCAACATAGATAGAAAAGAGGATTGGAAATGTTCCCAACACATAGAAATGATAAACCAGTAGTTGTCAAACTCTGGCCCGTGGGCCACATGTGGCCTGCTGAGGAGATTTATCCAGCCTGCAGGGTGTTTTTGCTGCTGCTGCCTGTCCTGCTTAGCAGCTGACTCATCCGGGGCTGCAGTGCGCATGTATGGACTGTGAGCCGCACTCTCCGACTCCCCTCCTTCTGTCTCTGGACTCCTCCTCTCAGTCTCTAGTGAGACTGAGACTCATGATTGGATGAGTCATGAGCTTGCCTGTGCAGAGCCTACTACTACCTGAGGACCAAGGTAAGAACAAGTTAGGATTTTTTTTTTTTTTTGAAGTTAGGAGGTCTTTTTTTTTTTATTATTTTGCAGTTAGTAGGGCATTTTTTTGTGGTTAAGGGGGGCCTTTTTTTCCTGAAGTTAGGAGGTCTTTTTTTTGCAGATAAGGGATGGCTTTTTTCATTTTAAATATTGTATTTGTATTTGTTCCTGTTTTGTTTTTTTACTTCAAAATAAGATATGTGCAGTGTGCATAGGAATTTGTTCATGGTTGTTTTTTTTTTAAACTATAGTCCAGCCCTCAAATGGTCTGAGGGACAGTGAACTGGCCCCCTGTTTAAAAGGTTTGAGGACACCTGAGATAAATGTTCAAGGTGACAGATATCCCAAATATCTTGACGTGATAATTACATGTCCTGTGCATGTAACAAAATATCACATGTGTCCCAGAAAGATGTACAAATATTGTGCATCAATGATAAAAATTTAAAAATACAGATCAAGTATTTCCAATGGAAATTGAGAGTCCAAAATGAGATATGTTGTAATTGCCATCCACAGTGCTCAGCCTCCAAGTGCACAGAGCAAGACAGAGAGAGGTGGAGAACAATCCGGGGTTAGGGTAGGTCAGGGGTATAAGGGAAGGTAAGCAGTGCACCTCACTACTCTTGAAGCAACTGAAAGCCTGAAGAACCCTGTTTTCCATGGCCGCTCAGCCCCACCTCTCTGTTCCATCCTTGAAGCCTAGAAGGGCCATGTTTAGTGAGTTTCCCTGAGCCACTCCCACCACCCATTTCATGGCGGACTTAGCCTTTGCCATGCTCAGAGCTTCTGAGCTGTTGCCAGTCCTGGACTTTGTCTTTTCAGAGAAAACTAATATACATGAAGAGATAGACATTTTTCAGTCTTTTCACTGGATGCTTGCCTTTATAAGGGGAATGGCTGATCTTCAAAGGCAAAAAGCAAGTATTCCCAACATTAAGTATACCCCACAGCAGCCTGAACTGATTAATGAAAATAATGACAGTGATGGTTAATAACCTCAGAATTGTGTTTTAGCATTTGCCTTCCCCTACAGAATTCTCCCTGGTGTTCCTAATCTCTACCTTAGCTGGCCAAGCCACCATTCTCTGAAATAAATGAAGCTGGGGTGGATGTCTTTTGTGCAGGACAAGTATCACCTTTGTGAACTGACCACAGTAGCTTTCTTCCCATGCTGGCCATATGGTCTCGCCTCTGCTCAGTTTTTCTAGGGCACACGTGCAGGGAATCTAATAATAGATTCCAGCCGGTCTTGGGGCTATTATGTAAATAGGAATCCTCTAGCAGCCCCTCAACACTCCCTTAGGAATCTCTCTTAATTCATTAAGTTAAACACACATACACACACTCTCCTTTTCATGGTGTTAGGTGGCCTTAACACTAGTCTACTGGGGGGTGTGCTTCAACCTTTAAAAATAGGGAGCACTCAATCTTATGACACAGGTTGCTTAATGCTCAATCTCATTAAGCTCTTAAGATCATCGCCACCCGCTCACAGGATCACCAATGAGCTATCTCCTGTGCCAGTACTCATGCACTTTAGACTGTTTTATTAGGTGTATACAAGCTTAGAATTATTTTATTATTTTGAAAAATAGAATCCCTTATCATGATCTAGTGACCCCTTTGATCATTTATGTACCCCAATGTATCCTTCTTTTGGTTAGTAATTGCCTGGTTATTTCTTTTTTTATTTTATTTATTTATTTATTTTTTTGCAGTTTTTGGCCAGGGCTGGGTTTGAACCCATGACCTCCTGCATATGGGGCTGGCGCCCTACTCCTTTGAGCCACAGGCGCCGCCATATTTCTATTTTTTTAAAAAAAATCTTGTTACTTTTTACCTTTCTTCATGTCTTAAGTACACACTTGTTATCAATACATAGATACAGTTTTTAAAATCTCACCTGACAATTTTTGTTTTTTAATTGGCTAGTTGGTTTGCCTGTATGATGATGAATGGTAATTGTTACATTCCAACTTGTTTTGCCACCTTTTTTGTATACCTATTTTGGCCATATGCATAGATTTTCCTTTCTTTTTTTTTTTTTTTTTGCATTAGTTGGCCAGGGCTGGGTTTGAACCCCCCACCTCTGGCATATGGCACCGGCGCCCTACACCTTTTAGCCACAGGCACTGCCCTTTAT